>CM034051.1:9637723-9716928 GCA_019804595.1 Bruguiera parviflora | reverse complement strand
AAAAAAAAAAAAAATTCCCTTTAGTGAAATTAAAATATTGCGTTTATCTCCTCCACATGTATTTGAAAAAATAAAATAATAAAATTCTACTCTCAATTTTTTTTAAGGAGGGATTCTTGAATCTTCTTCTCCAAAACTTTTGGAAAGTTTCTTTGCAATCTCTTGGTGGCCTAATGTCCCCATTTATTTTTCTAATACTGCTTAATAGTTAATACTCCTAATTTTGATTAGGCAAAGTACGAGTGAACACAAATTTAATAAATACAATTGAATATAAAATATTTTATACTATATTTTAATATTTTAATATTATATCGATTTAATATAGTTTAAAACATAAATATATAGTATAAAGATTTTTCGTATTTTCTGAAATTTATTAAATTTATGTGAATTAACTGAACTCTTTTGATTATTACGAAAACTAACCTAAAAAAATAAAAAAGACAAAATTAAATTTATTATGATATTTTTTTAAGTTTTTCTTTTTTTCTAATCAAAAAATAGTATGTCCAAAAGCATATTCCTAAGCGGACAAAACTTGAAACAAAGGACAAAACCAACTGAAAACAATGGGATCTCTTTCTCGCTGTTCATCTTAGTTGGCCCCCACCTCAAAAAACTCTAAACTTCAACTATAAAATTCAATTCGACCAAAACAGAAATACCGGAAAATTGAACACTTTCCCTCTCTCTGTGTGGACGCAGATTTCCTTGAAATTCATAATTGTTCTAATAGTCAAATACCAACAAAGGAAAAAAAAAAAAAAAAGGGAAAAACTTTCTTCCAATTCTCAATCAATGGCTTCTCGCAGGCGCATGCTCTTGAAGGTCATAATACTCGGAGACAGCGGGTAGACTCAATATCTTCGTTTTCCCATTTAAATTTTAGCTTTTTTTTTTGGTTTAATAAATAAATTTTGATTTTTGAGTTATTTTTCTGATGTGGGTTTCCCGATGGCTTTTCCTTAGGCTAATGTTTCAATTTTTCATGAATTTGGCAGGGTCGGAAAGACATCGCTAATGAATCAGTATTGTTCTCCGATAACCCACATCTCAAAATTTGTTCTTTTCTTCATTTGCAATTTCTTTTTTACAAAAACTTTGTTGGATTTTCTGTTGGAAATCAATATATTTGATTTATGTAATTTTATTTTCTAGGTATGTGAATCGAAAGTTTAGTAATCAATACAAGGCCACGATTGGCGCAGATTTTTTAACGAAGGAAGTTCAGTTTGAGGATAGGTTGTTCACAATGCAGGTTGCAAGCAGGCATTTTTTGTAAAATTGCGGATCAATGAATGCATGGTTACATTGGCCTGTGCTTCTTGAATTTGTATCTATTTTATAATTTGTGTCCCAACTAACTCGGGATTGTGTGGTTTATGTGCACGGTCTTTGGTTCAAATCCCTGCATTCCATGTTTTAAGTGGGAGCTGTGGTGGAGAGGGGGGGTCATGCTAGCAATCTAGTGTTTACCTGAAAGGGATTCCTCGTCAATAAATAAATAAAATAAAATAAAAGGGTCCCATCTAGCTGACTACATGGTGTTGTAATTATGGTTGAAAACATTAATCAGACGTCGGAATTGCAATGAATTCAAATAGTGGAGAAGAATGATGGTGGATTTCCAAATTTTGAATGTGTAACATGTGCATGTGTGCACCTTATGTGCAGGGTGTTAGATTTCTTTCTATATTTCTGGTTCATGGATGGTACAGGTTTTGATGTTTTGTACTCATGGTTTTAAAAGAGGCAAAGGAAGTAGAATGATGGAAGGCCTAACCATTAAATTCGTGATCATGAGAATGCTTGAAGAATAAGATGGATGTGAGGTTATCTGAATGTTTATTTGGTTATGTGAGCAATTTATGCTGGATGAGATTTTTCTTCGTCTTGATGTCATGGGGGGACATAGCCTGAAAATTAAGAATCAAGAAGTTTTCCTGGTGGAGTGATAAAGGTTTATGCTTTATGTCATTAGGTTGCTGAACACGCAGAGATATAGCTGGAAGGGCATCTCTGCAGTGTCAGGGTCATCCTTCTGGGCTCGTGCCACATATCTACCTGTTATTTCTCTAGGGAGAAAATGCACTCATAATGCAGAGATTTGTGAAGAATGCATGCATTTTATTTTCCATACGTGAGTGAAGTATCTGGTTGTTACAAGGAGAGTAATTTGACTGTGTCTGTATATGATGCATGCGCAGATTTGGGATACTGCTGGGCAGGAAAGGTTTCAAAGTCTTGGGGTTGCTTTCTACCGTGGTGCAGACTGCTGTGTTCTTGTGTATGATGTGAATGTCATGAAATCGTTTGATCATCTCAATAATTGGCGAGAAGAGTTTCTGATTCAGGTTGTCATTGATCTATTGGCTTGACTGAGCATCTCACACATTTTATTTCTATGAAAAAACTTACTCAAATTTGTATTTTCCTGATCTGTAGGCTAGCCCATCGGACCCTGAAAACTTTCCATTTGTTGTGCTGGGGAACAAAATAGATGTTGATGGTGGCAATAGTCGGGTGGTAAGACATTTTTTTTTTTTTATTCATTTCTCGATTTTCCTTTGATTTGTTAATAATCTCTCTTGAAATATTTACTCGTCACAAGATTAAGGAGGAGCGAAGTAAATTCCTTTCATGGAAATAGCTGGAGTAGAGTGTCCTGCTATTGTTCTGAAGCAATCGTCCATGCTAATTATGTGTACATGGCTCTGGATATTGCTTTTAGGTTTCTGAAAAGAAAGCAAAGGCATGGTGTGCCTCCAAGGGAAACATACCCTACTTTGAGACCTCTGCAAAAGAAGGATTCAATGTGGATGCTGCTTTCCAGTGTATAGCCAAGAATGCATTTAAGAATGAACCTGAAGAAGACATGTAAGTAGAAGAGCGACTGGTTGATTTTGTTTAATAAACTTGCCATTTTCAAAGTTCCAAGTCTGTGGGAGCCTGAAAGGTAATCCCAATTACGCTGCTGTCACATTGGGTGGACATGAAGGAACTCAACTGTGGCTTTCATTGACTTGTCCTTTTCTTATGTGCTGACCGATCGTTTCAACTTTTTTTCATGGCTGATGAAGATACCTCCCCGACACCATCGACATCGGAGGGCGGCAGCAAAGATCTACGGGGTGCGAATGCTAAAAGGAATTCCTGGGTGCCTCAATCTGTTTTCCAAATGGGGACTCACTTCTATTTTTATGTAATGTTCTTCCATTGGACATGCAGTCATTATAGCTGGAAGTTTGAATCAGGCAAGGATGTCTAAAATTCCAGTTGTGTGTGACAAAGGCTCCAACTTGGCTCTTTTTAGTTCATACAGTCGTCACTTGTATTCTATATTGTATCTGTTAAACATACAAATTTATTATTTTATTGAGATTGCAGTTTTTCTTTTTTTCTTTTTTAGCCATTTTTACATATTTGGATTTATGATTTCGTGTGTTAGGTTTTCATTCCTAGATGCTCGCCTCTGTGATATATGGGTACTAATAAGACATGGTACGGACACCAGAACATCTTAACTCTCGGATCCTCAATCTGATGCCACATTAGCTATTGTAGGACCAATAAATCTGAAAGGAATTATTATTAAACCAACACTTAAAATAAAATCTTGAGCAACAAGATGAGAAGAGGACTGGCTCTAGCAAGTGATCAATTAGGTGATTCTCAGAGATTCCCATGTCTTTTTCTGCTTGTTCATATTAAAGACCTGAATCTAAATGCAAGGCATTACAGATTGGAGTTTTATTCATTGTATCATTCAATTTGCTAATACTTCTGCGAGGCTGAGCCTTGGGAAGATCGATAGTAACAACCCATATTATCAAAAATTTAAAAAAAGCACCTTACTACACGCAAAATTTGCACACATATAAAAATAATATAGAAGTAAATTTAACACGAAATTTAAGAAATGACTGAATACTAAAGAACATTAATTTGGTTGCTCTACCAATATTAACGATATAAAAATTCAATTCAATTCCTTTATTTGTCCTGCTGATGATATCCAATGCAGGTCAACATGCTATCATATATAAGCATTAGGAAAGGGGCACAAAAAAACCATACACAACAATAAGATTTCACCTAATATTATTATCATAAAACATAAAACAATATCTAACCGGAGAAATAAAAACATACACAGCAGCATCGTTTCACCTAATATCATGAAGAGACAAAATCAATATCTACCTAATTAAGTACAATACACCACCGCTCCCAATCCCACACCCCCAAACCAACCGTGGTACATATAGTGTAATGATTGCCCCCTACCCCTCCCTCATTAGGTCCGCAGGACCGCGACCACCACTACCTCAACCCCAAAGGTCGAGCATCAAGTGGAAAAGAACTTGATAGTACAGGGTTCGAAGTTTGGTTTAATCTGAATTTTTTTATGCTGAGTTTGAAGTTTTGTAAACCTCACCTTCAAAGTGAAGCCTCTGGAAGTTTACTCCACTAAATCCCATGCAAGACATCGAACATGATTACTAAAGTCAATGCGGACATAAAAACTTCATATGTGGTCAGACCAAAGTAGCCAAATCTTAAAAAGATATCGAGAAGTGACCAAGAAAACGAAAGGAATGGTCTGGTTTTAATGGGGACCTCCGACGTTTTTCTCTGCACTCTGATTTTCCACCTCTGAAGTAGTTTGTAGGCCATCAGTGCTTGAATTCGACCTGTCCTGACCATTCTCACTGGTTGATGCACTGTACTCATTACCACCAGGCTCTTGGCTTTGTAATGCAATCTTCTTGAATTTC
This sequence comes from Bruguiera parviflora, assembly GCA_019804595.1. Lineage (NCBI taxonomy): Eukaryota > Viridiplantae > Streptophyta > Magnoliopsida > Malpighiales > Rhizophoraceae > Bruguiera > Bruguiera parviflora. The sequence goes on along the minus strand of CM034051.1, from coordinate 9,712,147 downwards.
TTCAACTCTTCCTTGTATCCTTTGCTGTATCCTGGTGTAACTCCACCACCAAGATCATCCAGAGACAGATTTCCTTCCAGAGCTTGAAGTATCTGAAAACAAAAGCAACATAATGATTATGTGCTAGCATAGGATTAGAATTCATGTACTACACATTCCAAATCAATTTTCTTCTCGTAGGGAGCAAGTAAAATTGCAATATTTCAATCCAGCCGATCCACTTATCCACATTTGTCGTCTATATGGATCACAATCTTGCCAAATATTTGCAATGACTTTGAATGGTTCAACAAGGAAATTAACAACTAAGAATTAAAAAGGGTCTTGGCCCTGCCAAGACATTCGGAGTAAAAGTGATTGAAATAGCTTATGTCTCGATTTGAGCATCAGAACAGGGTCCCAGTTCATCCAACTTTGATAGATGAGAGAGTGGATGTACCTGGCTCATTGGTGGTCGAAGCCGTGCCAAATGACTCACACAAGCTGAAGCACAATGAATCATTCGAGTCATTTCATGGGAATCATACTCCAGCAATTTTGGGTCGACAACAGCAGCATAGTTGCCATTTTCTAGAGCTTGTGTGAGCAACGGTCTAGCCTAAAAAGCCATAAAGAAGAATTTTTATTAATATAGAAATGGAGCTTCAATTTTCCGCTACAATATATAACTCTTTAGTCCTGTGACACAATTGCACTTCTAGAGCATCAAATGATAGCAATTTTCTGCAAATATAATACAACTTAATCCTCAACCAGCTGTAAACAATTTTTTCTATAGGATGGGCTATCATTACCCCTTCATCATTCATTTAGTTACAAGAATTTTGTTTCCTTTGCAGGCACTGGCAAATAATACAACCTGACTACAGCCTAGGAACAAGTACATACCCAATCAACTAGGCTTTCAGTCCTACCAACAGGCCGACGACCAGTTATCAACTCTAGAAGCACAACTCCAAACGAGAAGACATCTGACCTGTCTGTAAGCTTCCCAGTAGAAGCATACTCTGGAGCCATGTAACTGCAGCAAAAGAAATTGCCCACAAACAACCAGTTTAATGATTTTCCCGCAAAAGGGGATCAAAACACCAAAAGATGCCCGGGGGCTTTTGCTCTCATCAGCTGTGAAATACTTGAAAGCTAAACGATGTAGCTTGCTATTACCGTACACAACAAATAGAAATTGAATCTAGTTTCTTACCCAAATGTTCCCATCACTCTAGTGGAGACATGAGTATCATTATCTAAAGAGTGCTTGGCAAGTCCAAAATCTGCAACCTGACAACAAAATTCCACTTATTTTATCTTGCGTCATATACTTTTGATGTAAAGGAACTAAACTGAATAAGTTAACCTATGTAGTTTCATAAAGCAATCTGAAATGGCTGTATACCTTATCAAAGGATATGTTTTTGCTATTCAGAGTCATCTTCTGCAGTTATATCATGTACCATTTAATGACTCCATAAAGATACATTTGTACACTTTGCCAAAGTGACATCCAACATCTCATATGATTAAGAAAATCTATAATTGGCCACGTTCACTTGAAAATAATAGAAGAAAGGCCAAATTATACCTGAAGATCATCAAGAATCATATTAAAATATTTTATTTATAACACGGCATACCTTCGCTTCAAAATTGTAGTCAAGAAGAATATTAGCAGCTTTAATATCCCGGTGTATGATCTTGGGATGACCTGAACAAAATATAACATATAAAGGCAGTAAACTCAGTCAAATATTATATACTCAGAAAACTGAGCGGACATAGGGGTAAATAAAGGCAGCAAGCAAAGAATACATACAGTCTTCATGCAGATATGCTAATCCTTTTGCTGAGCCAACAGAAATTTTCATCCTGCTTGACCAGTCCATAGTTGGTCTGCCCTTTCCTGCAACATCAATTATCTTTCATAAGAAAGACTATAATGTTATTTGAGCTGCAAAGATGACCATGAAACCCCAACCCTAGCTGGAGAGAGAGAGAGAGAGAGAGAGAGAGAGAGAGTCAAAAGGTAGGAAAGTGTCTTGGCTTCAAGGTCTTACTTCCACATGATTCCACAGGTAGACAAAGCAGGATGTTTTCAGTAAACCACAAAATTAGCGTCAAAATGGTGGTTGGATAAATAAGCAAAGATTTTTCTTTCTAAGCTTTTATTTATCTTGCCTCATAGCAGTTGCGAAATTAAACTTCAAAAGGGCACTAACCATGTAAATGAAATTCCAAGGTGTTGTTCGGAACAAACTCATAAACAAGCATTCTCTGGGCCCCAGTAATGCAGTGTCCCACCAATGAAACAAGATGTTGGTGATGGACACAGCTGATGATCTCAATCTCAGCCCGAAACTCACGCTCCCCCTGTCCACTCCCAGTTTTAAGCTGCTTAACAGCAACCACACTACCACTTGGAAGGACTCCCTTGTGAACATAACCAAAGCCGCCCTGGCCAAGGAGGTTGGCATTTGAGAACCCATCAGTTGCTTCTACTAGCTCTTCATTAGTAAAGGTGTTTTGTGAAAATTCAGAATCCATTCCAGGAGATGGTGGTTGAAATGGTTGCTTGGAATCCAAACTGCTACTTGTTGAAGGCAGTTCAGGGTAACTGGGACTAAACATTGGCAACATTGCTGGTTTAGGTCCATTTCCTGGGTGAGGAGGCTGTGGCAACAAGGACACCTTATTCTCAGGAGTTGGATGAGCAATCTGTTGCCCATAATGGGTTGGACCAGCATTAAGGTCATCTGAACATATTAACAAGGTATGGACAGACCAAAAGCAGATTCCTTAGCAGGTGTCAATTAGATATTAAGTCAAAATTGCAAATTACTAAAAACATATGAGCAGATTGTAGTTTTAACTAGCCCTAATAAGGCACCAGATGAAAGTAGAGAATGTTTCAGAGAGATATAACCTAACAGATAAATGACAAGTAAAGGAGATGTCCAGCATCTAAACAACCTTCAATAACTATTTGCTTTGTACATTATAAACCATAAATCTAAAGACACAAGATATAATCAAAGCTGACTAATTGCCACAATCTCTGAGACACTCCTCACTCCTTCCACCGACCCAACTGCTACCCTCATTAAGGTTCATCCTTTCACAAATATCCTCCACATTGCTCCCTATTAAAAACCATCCCACGCTTATATTTCATAATCTTTCCTCTTCATAGCAGCAACATCCACTTCTCTAGCTTAAAATGCAAGGAACAAAATCCACTGAGGAATATATAGATGCTATAGTCATGTAGTCATCTATTTTTTTTTAGGATTATTCAAGCTTAAGCTACAATAGCAATCACTTATGGGCCACGTGATGTAGGAACAAACCAAAGGCTAGAATAAAAGAAAAACATAGGAATCCACCCAAAAACATAAACTAACAAAGGAATTCACCAGAAAATCAAACTTAATACTCTATATCAATTTGCTGTTTGGAAATTCTAAAGTCAAGAAATATGAAAATATCTATACTAAATAATATAATATTCTTAAATAATAATATATAATATTCTTAGATAGTAAAAATATTCAACACAATAAAATCTAAAATACAAAAAAATAAATTTTCCTTCTTTATTCTTCATTATTCTTCCCTAGCAGAAAAAAACTCTACCTCGAATTTTGAAATGTTAGAGAACAACAAACAACTGCACTATGCTAGAGAAAATTTGTTGTTAAAGAAAAGCCGATAAGATTACCTTACCTTACCCATGCAACATCACGTTCACAAGTTTCAACCAATGTAGAAAGCTGAGTATTGACCTTGTTTTCATCCACAAGATCAACTTGTTTAGGCAACTTCATATAATGGAAATAGATTCATTGGGCAGCAACTCCAAAGTTTGAGTGGAAATAGATTCATCAGCATAATGGGAAGACACATTGAATTACAATTGTTTTTTACATCCTTTGGTGTTATGATCGAAGGATAGCCTAATCTACAGTGTTATCTATGGCAATTTTGTTTTTTATTATTTCCTTTTTTCTTTTTTATCACTCGTTAAAACTCTAGAAACCATACAAGATTGACACTTTCTATTTGGTTGTTTTATATGAAACAAAACCCAACTAAACCTAAAAACTAAAACAAACAAACAATTTTTTTTCCCTTTTCTTTTTTGGTTATTTTCTGACTTTTTTTTTTCTTTTGGAATATATTATAAATAATAAAAATTAAAATTAAAGATGCCAAAAGAGAACGTTAAATAACAATTTGACAGCTACAGTTGCTCCAACGAGAGGAATAGCAAAAGTCAATAGGTTGCATTGGCGATTGGAGATAGATCAAAGGAAGTTGTCTCCAATTTTATGAATTTCATTCAGCAAAATTAGACAGTGGTTGTGACACATATGGTGGCGGAGGTGATTGTCTGGTAAGACTGCAGTAGCAGCAAGTAAAAATAGATCTTAAAGCTTTTTGTGTGAGGTTTTTAGATCAAAGGTGGCAACAGAATACCAAAATAATGTATACCAAAAACAAACTAAAGGATAGAATAAAGGAAAAACTTGAGTATTAATGTGGGACCAAAAATCAAACTCAATAATTTAAATCAAACTCGATAATTTATATCAATCCAATATTTATAACAGCTTTGATTATAAAATAAGACAAAGCTGTCTTCATATAGGAATAACTTAAAAAACTAGATAGAACAGAAATAAGTTAATATCTATGATAAATGATATAAAGTAAAATGCAATATTCTTAAATAATAAAAATATTCAACCTAATAAAATTTAAATTATAAGAAAATATTAAATTCCCAAATAAAGAAATTTTCCTTCTTTATTTTTCATCCCCTGGTCTGGCATCTCTGTTGTCCAGACATCAACCAAACAAAAAAGACCCAAACCCAATTTCTGAATAACTAACAAGAGACAGATCAAAGTCAGTATAAAGTTTTTTCTGTTTTTTCTTTTGAGTAATATAGGAATAAAATCAAGCATCCCCATTAAAAAGTAGAGAAATCCCAACTGAGTTTTACATTAGTAGCACATACATTAAACAAAAATCACTGCTAGAATATTCCATCAATGCCAGAGTCTATCTCATGCCCAAGTTTATGTTTCAGTCCATTAACTAAAGAACCAGAATTAACATCTTGGGGCCAACTGCCAAGCCAAAAAGCAAACTCTCATAATCTTGCAATGAGCCCCAGCATGAGAGTCCAGAATTCAGGAAATTTAAAATTTTAAAAAAAAAATCCAAAAAACAAGCAAAACAAAACAAAAAACAATAATGAAATATGTAAAAATCATATATACATATATATATATATATTACCTCTGTGTCCTGCTGGGTGTGGTGAGGTTACAGGCTTCCTTTTCTTCCTCCAGTAGCAAAAGACAAAAATGCCCACGACAATCAGCACAACTACCGCTCCTAATGCTGCCCCTACTATCAAGGCCCAAGAAGTCGACCCACGAGGAGGAGGAGGCGGCATCAATTCAGTTTCCGGTGACGTCCATTCAGATTCCGGTGGCGGAAGCGGTGAGTTGGTTGGGGTGGAGTTCGGGGAAGGTGGCAACGCCATCGTTGGCTGATTTCCAGCGAGTGTCCCGGCGAGACACCTCGAATATAGAGCAAGAGAGAGAAAGAAAGAGAGAGACTGCATGTGAGAATGAAGCTAAAACAATGGTTGTTCTTTTTTCAGGTCTATGTTCATGTTGCTAGAACCAACTGATAAAGAAGAAGAATAAAAAACACAAACGCAGTGAACCCACGATGAAAAGCACAACAAACTACATATGTGCAATATTAATATAATATAATTATCTATTTTTATTTTTAAAATATATTATATCAATTAATAATAAATATATATATATAAATATAAAATAAAAATAATGATGTACAATGTGAGTTTGTGATAATGCATTAAATTAACAATACAAGTGTAATAGAATTCTTTTTTATTTTTAAAAATATAATAATAAAATTAAATATTTTGGGTCCTTCTTTTTAGGTCTAGGCATTATTATTATAACATCTAGGAGTGAATCGATGACATTCACAACTTTGGGTCCAATGATGTCAACTAGGCTTTAAGTCAATGAAGTCAACTGCTAACCTCATTAAGGTTCATCCTTTCACAAATATCCTCCACGTTTCTCCCCAATAAAAACCATCCCACACTCATATTTCATAATCTTTCCTCTTCATAGCAGCAACATCCACTTCCCCAGCTCAAAATGCAAGGAACAAAATCCACTGAGAAATATATAGATGCTATAGTCATGTAGTCATCTTTTTTTTTTTAGGATTATTCAAGCTTAAGCTACAATAGCAATCTCTTATGGACCACATGATGTAGGACAAAAACAAACTAAAGGCTAAAATAAAATAAAATAAAATAAAAAGAATCCACCCAAAAATATAAACTAACAAAGGAATTTACCAAAAAATCAAACTTAATACTTTATATCAATTCATTATTTAAAAATTCTAAAACTAACTAAGAATTATAATAATATTTATATTAAATAATAAAACTATTTAACATACTAAAATATAAAAGAATTATCTTTATTTTTCATCATTATTTGCTAGTTGAAAAAAAATCTACCTTGAATTTTAAAATGTTAGAGAATCAAATAAAACTGCATTGTGCTAGAGAAAATGTGTTGTTAAAGAAAAGCTGATAAGACTCCTTACCTTACTTATGCAACACCATGTTCACAAGTTTCAACCAATGCAGAAAGCTAAGTATTAACCTTGTTTTCATCCACTAGATCAACTTGTTCATGCAACCTCATATTTGCTGTTGTTTCATCAATAATATGATCAACTTCATCCAATGGAAATAGATTCATTGGGCAGCAACTCCAGATTTTGAGTGGACATCAGCATGATGAGAAGATACGTTGAACTACAATCTTTTTGTACATCCTTTGGTGTAATGACCATATGTTTAAAGATTTAAGTCCATCTGCAACTAGATTTTTCACATGGGTGAAGTCTGATCTCGTAGAATTAACTTATGATCGAGGGGCTTGAAGGATAGCCTAATCTATGGTGTTATCCATGGCAATTTTGTTTTTTAATTATTTTCTTTTTTTTATCACTCTTTAAAACTCTAGAAAACATACATGATTGACACTTTTTATTTGTTTGTTTTATATGAAACAAAACCCAACTAAACTTGAAAACTAAAACAGACAAACAATTTTTTTTTTTTTTTTGTTATTTTCTGACTTTTTTTTTCTTTTGGAATAAATTGTAAATAACAAAAATTAAAATTAAGAGATACCAAAAGAGAACCCAAAATGACATTTTGACAACTAAAGTTTCTCCAACAAGGAAGACAGCGAAAGTTGTTAGGTTGCATTGGCAATTGGAGATAGATTAAAGGAATGTTACGAATTTCATTCGGCGAAATTAGACAGTAGCTGTGACACGTATGGTGGTAGAGGTGATTGTCTGGTAAGACAGCAGTAGCAGCAGGTAAAAATAGATCTGAAAGCTTTTTGTGTGAGGTTTTTAGATCAAAGGTGACAACGGAATACCAAAATGACACATAACAAAAACAAACTAAAGGACAGAACCAAAGAAAAACATGAGAATCCACGTAGAAATATAAACTAATGTGGGACTACAAACCAAACTCAATAATTTATATCAATCCAACATTTATAACAGTTTTGATTATAAAATAAGACAGAGCTGTCTTCGTATAAAAAAATTAGATAGAAAAAAAATAAGATAATATCTATATTAAATAATATAATATTTTTAAATAGTAAAATAAAATATTCTTAGATAATAAAAATATTCAACCTAATAAAATTTAAATTATAAGAAAATAGTAAATTCCCAAATTTTCCTTCTTTGTTCTTCATCACCCGGTCTGGCATCTTTGTCGTCCAGACATCAACCAGACAAAAAAGACCCAAACCCAAATTCTGAATAACTAACAAGAGATGGATCAAAGTCAGTTGAAAGTTTTTTTTTCTCTTTTTTTCTTTTGAGTAATATAGGAATAAAATCAAGCATTCCCGTTAAAGAGTGGATAAATCCCAGCTGAGTTTTACATTTAGTAGCTCATACATTAAACAAAAATCACCGCTAGAATATTCCATCAATGCCAGAGTCTATTTCATGCCCAAGTTTATGTTTCAGTCCATTAACTAAAGAACCAGAATTAACATCTTGGGGCCAACCGCCAAGCCGAAAAGCAAACTTTTATAATCTTGCAATGAGCCCCAGCACAAGAGTCCAGAATTCAGGAAATTTTTTATTTTTTTATTATTTTTTTTAAAGTCCCATTTGAATTAAACCCAAAAAAAGAAAAAAAAAAACAAGCAAAACAAAGGAAAAAACAGTAATAATATATATATATATATATATATACCTCTGTGTTCTGGTGGGTGTGGCGACGAGGTCACGGGCTTCCTTTTCTTCCTCCGGTAGCAAAAGACGAAAATGCCCACGCTAATCAGCACAATTACCGCTCCTAACGCTGCCCCTACTATCAACGCCACCAGGGCCCCCGGGCGGAAGCCCACTCGGTGGCGCGGGAATCAAGGGCGCAGGAGTCGACCCATTCGGAGGAGAAGCAGCCGCAACAGCAGGAGGAGGAGACGTCAAGTTGGTTCCCGGCGACGGAGGCAGCGAGGAAGCAGTTGAGTTGGTTGCGGTGGAGTTCGTCGCCGGCGGGGAAGGCGCCGACGCCATCGCTGGCTCATTTCCGGCGAGTGTTCCGGCGAGACACTTCGAATATGGAGCGAGAGAGTGTGTGCGTAAGAATGAAGCTAAAAAAATGGTGCTTCTCTATCTTGTCTACGTCTACAGGCGTTGTCAGAACCAACCGACGAAGAAGTAAAAACACAACGCAGTGGACCCCACAATGAGAAACACGGCAATCTACATATATTGCAATATTAATATAAAATAAAAATAAATAAATAAATATATATATAAATATATATAGACTCGAATTAAAAGTAAACGATGTGCAAGGTGAGATCGTGATAATACGTGTCAAATTGAAGACACGAGTGTAATAGAATTCTCTCTCTCTTTTTTTAAATTTTTTATTTAAAAATAATAATTGGGTCTTTTTTAATTTTTTATTTAAAAATAATAATTGGGTCCTTCTTTCTAAATCTAGACATCGTTGTTATTTTAATGTTAAGGTGTGAATTGATGACATTTACAACTTTGGGTCCAATCATTGTCACGGTGTCACCTAAACTTCAAGTCGGTGCATTAAATTCAACGCAAGCTTTCATTTCGAGAGAAGAGAAAAAAAAGTTAATTATATAAGTTACTGTTAAATTTATTATTTATTATTTAATTTTAATTTATTAAATTTAAATTACTTAATTTTAATTTTATTTTAATATAATTACTTTTTTTTCCTTAAAATTTAAGATTTTAAAATTTATCTATTGAAAATATATTTTTATAATTAAATATATTGTAATTATTTTATTTAATTAGCATATCTGTATATTTAAATTACTTAATTTTTTAAAAATTAATTAATTTAATAATAATAAAATAATTAAACATATAAAATTTATAAATTTATTCGAGTATTAATAAAATTTTACATTTTCAAAAATTTAAAATTCTATAAATTAGAAGTAATATGCGAATAAAATTTTTTATTTTTTAAGGTATGATTTAGAGTGATATTAAATATATATTTTTATTAATTAAATAAAAATAAAAATAATAAATTAAATTGTATCAGATATATTTTTTAATGAATAAATTTGAAGATTTTTAATCTCATAAAATAATAGAATAATTAAATTAAAATAAAATAATTTGAATATAACAAATTAAAATGAAATGATATAAAATAAAAGGAGTGAAAAGTAACAATTACTCCAATTTGTGCTTGGGGGTAAATGTGAACAAATTGCCAATCACAGTTGGCAACGGGTTGAGAAATCTCTCTTCCTGTTTATTATCATTCATCCATGCTAGTCGGCGAAGTGAAGTCGAGTAATTCAACCGTTCATGCTCTGATTCTTTTTTTTTTTTTTTGGCTTTTCTTTTATTTTGTTTTGCAGTTTAATTCTTTTGTTCAAATTTGGCTTAACGAAAATCCCTCATTCCTTCTTTTTTTTTTTTTCCTTTGTGGTTAAAGTTGAAAAGGATAACTGTAAAAACTATAATGAAACGTGTGACAGAATGTAATAAGGCACTGTAAAATATAATACATTGAAACCCAATTAAAATTTATTTAAAAATTAAAAAAATAAAAAATTATAAATATCATAAATTATATAAAATATTAATATTTTAATAATATTAAACTTTTTATTTTTTAGCAATGGCAATATCACATGAGTGAGTGATTATATATTTGTAATGGGTTAGTGTATGATCAGCAGTAATAATAATAATAATAATAATAATAATAATAATAATAATAATAATAAAAATAATAAATTACAAGTGTGAAACGAATGTTCATAATATCATCATCACACGTAAATGTTTGTGGGTCCGGGAACGGCCACCGTAGGTGGAAATCGTTGCTGCTCACTCTTGGCTCAACCGGTCTATTGACCCCGGCTTCCAAGTCTCTACTCTCTGGACAAAAAGCCCGGCTTCCAAGTCTCTACTCTCTGGACAAAAAGCCCGTTGCTCTCTTTAAAGCGACAGTTCAATTAATAATTGAACATTTTTTATTAATTTAAATTTAAATAATAATAATAATAATATCATTATTATTATTATTTTAATATAAAAATTATTATTAAAATATATTGTGTCGAATTTTAAACTGATTTATATTAAAATATAAATGTATTTAAATTTAATAATATTTAGATGATAATTTTTTTTTATAAAAAATGTTGAATGGTAATGATAATAAATAATCTCCAATTATAATTTATAAATATAATAATTAATATATTTAAAAAATATTTTAAGAAATAAAAATTTATTATATTAATAAAAATCATACACATTAAAAAACAAAAAAACAAGAATCCATCACCCTAATAAAAACAGTATACATTTTTCGTCGGGGAACATAGCGTAATGTCACGGGGTCATTACCTTCTCCCCAAAAGGCAGTCTGTGGGGGTATGCAGTACACCCACTTATAAGGCCCAAGTTCCTTCTTCTCCTTGATGATATGAGAGTGAGATGACCGCAGTACACCCACTTATAAGGCCCAAGTTCCTTCTTCTCCTTGACGATATGAGAGTGAGATGACCGCAACCCGTTACATTATCCCACACCAAATTCATCGACGTCCTCGTCGATGTTCTTGGACACGCACCGACCTAATTTCTCGGCATTCCGCGCCAAGTTAAGGTCTCACAACGGGAGGAGTAGGCTTTGATACCACTCTGTCACGGGGTCATTACCTTCTCCCCAAAAGGCAGCCTGTTGAGGTGTGCAGTACACCGCTTATAAAGCCCAAGTTCCCCCTTCTCCTTGACGATATGAGAGTTAGATAACTGCAACCCGTTACAGTAAACTCATAATATTTTATTGAGATTGCAGTTTTTCTTTTTCTTTTTTTTTTCTTTTATCTATTTTTACATGGTTGGATTTATGATTTCACGTGTTAGGTTTTCATTCCTGGATGCTCAACTCGGTGATATATGGGTGGGTACGAATAAGACATGGTACGGACACCAGAACATCTTGACCCTCGGATCCTCAATCTGATGCCACGTTAGCTATTGTAGGACCAATGGATCTGAAAGGAATTATTATTAAACCAACACTTAAAAATAAAATCTTGAGCAACGAGATGAGAAGAGGACTGGCTCTAGCAAGTGATCAATTAGGCGATTCTCAGAGATTCCCATGTCTTTTTCTGCTTGTTCATATTAAAGACCTGAATCCAAATGCAAGGCATTACAGATTGGAGTTTTTATTCATTGTATCATTCAATTTGCTAATACTTCTGCGAAGATCGATAGTAACAACCCATATTATCAAAAATTTAGAAAAAGCATCTCACTACACACGAAATTCTCACACATATAAAAATAATATAAAAGTAAATTTAACACGAAATTTGCAAAATGACTGTAATACTAAAGAATATTAATTTGGTTGCTCTACCAATATTAAAGGTATAAAAATTCAATTCAATTCGTTTGTTTGTCCTGCTGATGATATCCAATGCAGGTCAACATGCTATCATATAGAAGCATTAGGAAGGGGGCACAAAAAACCATACACAACAATAAAATTTCACCTAATATTATCATCATAAAAACATAGAACCATATCTAACTGGAGAAATAAAACCATACACAGCAGCATAGTTTCACCTAATATCATGAAGAGACAAAATCAATATCTACCTAATTAAGTACAATACACCGCCCCTCCCAATCCCACACCCCAAAACCAACCGTGTTACATATGGTGCAATGATTGCTCCCTACTCCTCCCTCATTAGGTCCGCAAGATCACCACCACTACCTCAACCCCGAAGGTCGAGCATCGAGTGGAAAAGAACTTGATAGTACGGGGTTCGACGTTTGGTTTAATCTGATTTTTTTGATGCTGAGTTCGAAGTTTTGTAAACCTCACCTTCAAAGTGAAGCCTCTGGAAGTTTACTCCACTAAATCCCACGCAAGATGTCGAACATGATTACCAAAGTCAATGCAGACGTAAAAACTTCATATGTGGTCGGAGCAAAGTAGCCAAATCTTAAAAAGGTAGCGAGAAGTGACCAAGAAAACGAAATCAATGGTCTAGTTTTAATGGGAACCTCTGATGTTTTTCTCTGCACTCTGATTTTCCACCCATGGAGGAGTTTGTAGGCCGTCAGTGCCATGCTGACCATTCTCACTGGTGGGTGCACTGTACTCATTACTACCAAGCTCTGGGCTTTGTAGTGCAATCTTCTTGAATTTCTTCAACTCTTCCTTGCATTGGCTTGAATCACAATCGGAACTAGCAGAAGAACTGTATACTGCACTGTGTCCTGGTGTAACTCCACCACCTAAATCATCCAGAGACAGATTTCCTTCCAGAGCTCGAACTATCTGAAAACAAAAGCAACATAATGATTATGTGCTAGCATAGGATTTGAATTCATGTACTGCGCATTCCAAATCAATTTACTTCTCGTAGGGTGCAAGTAAAATTGCAATATTTCAATCCAGCCGATCCACTTATCCACATTTGTGGTCTATGTGGATCACAATCTTGCCAAATATTTGCAATGACTTTGAATGGTTCAACAAGGAAATTAACAACTAAGAATTAGAAAGGGTCTTGGCCCTGCCAAGACATTCAGAGTAAAAGTGATTGAAATAGCTTATGTCTCGATTGGGCATCAGAGCAGGGTCCCAGTTCATCCAACTTTGATAGATGAAAGAGTGGATGTACCTGGCACATTGGTGGTCGAAGCCATGCCGAATGACGCACACAAGCTGAAGCACAATAAATCATTTGAGTCATTTCATGGGAATCATACTCCAGCAATTTTGGATCGATAACAGCAGCATAGTTGCCATTTTCCAGAGCTTGTGTGAGCAACGGTCTGGCCTAAAAAGCCATAAAGAAGAATTTTTATTACCATAGAAATGGAGCTTCAATTTTCCGCTACAATATACGACTCTTTAGTCCTGTGACACAATTGCACTTCTAGAGCATCAAATGATAGCAATTTTCTGCAAATATAATACAACTTAATTCTCAATGGGCTGTAAACAATTGTTTCTATAGGATGGGCTATCATTACCCCTTCATCATTCATTTAGTTACAAGAATTTTGTTTCCTTTGCAGGCACTGGCAAATAATACTACCTGACTACGGCCTAGGAACAAGTACATACCCAATCAACTAGGCTTTCATCAAGGAAAGTTTGAGTCCTATCAACAGGCCGACGACCAGTTATCAACTCTAGAAGCACAACTCCAAATGAGAAGACGTCTGACCTGTCTGTAAGCTTCCCAGTAGAAGCATACTCTGGAGCCATGTAACTGCAGCAAAAGAAATTGCCCACAAACAACCAGTTTAATGATTTTCCCACAAAAGGAGATCAAAACACCAAAAGATGCCCGGGGGCTTTTGCTCTCATCAGCTGTGAAATACTTGAAAGCTAAACGATGTAGCTTGCTATTACCGTACACAACAAATAGAAATTGAATCTAGTTTCTTACCCAAATGTTCCCATCACTCTAGTGGAGACATGAGTATCAGTATCTAAAGAGTGCTTGGCAAGTCCAAAATCTGCAACCTGACAACAAAATTCCACTTATTTTATCTTGTGTCATATACTTTTGAGGTAAAGGAACTAAACTGAATAAGTTAACCTATGTAGTTTCATAAAGCAATCTGAAATAGCTGTATACCTTATCAAAGGATATGTTTTTGCTATTCAGAGTCATCTTCTGCAGTTATATCTTGTACCATTCAATGACTCCATAATACCCTTGTACTCTTAGACACTTTACCGACACTTTACCAAAGTGACATCCAACATCTCATAGGATTAAGAAAATCTATGATTGGCCAAATTTACTTGGAAATAATAGAATAAAGGCTGAATTATACCTGAAGATCATCAAGAATCATATTAAAATATTTTATTTATAACACGGCATACCTTCGCTTCAAAATTGTAGTCAAGAAGAATATTAGCAGCTTTAATATCCCGGTGTATGATCTTGGGATGACCTGAACAAATTATAACATATAAAGGCAGCAAAACTCAGTCAAATATTGTATAATTGAATGGTAGTAACTAAAGGCATGGAAGCAAAGAATACATACAGTCTTCATGCAGATATGCCAATCCTTTTGCTGAGCCAACAGCAATTTTCATCCTGGTTGACCAGTCCATAGTTGGTCTGCCCTTTCCTGCAACGACAATTGTCTGTCGTAAGAAAGACTATAATGTCATTTGAGCTGCAAAGATGACCATGAAACCCCAACTGTAGCTGGAGTATCCTGTTTCTCAATCATTGGGCCTTAATCTTCTGCCAATTGTCAAACATGCCATGCAACACACACAAAGCCAAGCAGAAAACTAAAGGAAGCAGAGAATCGATGTCTTGTCTACAAATGTCCATGAGTATGGAGAGAGAGAGAGAGAGAGAGAGAGAGAGAGAGAGAGTCAAAAGGTAAGAAAGTGTCTGGGCTTCAAGGTCTTACTTCCACGTAATTCCACAGGTAGAAAAAGCAGGATATTTTCAGTAAACCACAAAATTTGCATCAAAATGGTGGTTGGATAAATAAACAAAGATTCTTGTTTCTGGGATTTTATTTATGTTGCCTCATAGCAGTCACAAAATTAAACTTCAAAAGGGCACTGACCATGTAAATGAAATTCCAAGGTGTTGTTCGGAACAAACTCATAAACAAGCATCCTCTGGGCCCCAGCAATGCAGTATCCCACCAATGAAACAAGATGTCGGTGATGGACACGGCTAATGATCTCAATCTCAGCCCGAAACTCACGCTCCCCCTGTCTACTCCCAGTTTTAAGCTGCTTAACAGCAACCACTTTACCATTTGGAAGGACTCCCTTGTGAACATAACCAAAACCGCCCTGGCCAAGGAGGTTGGCATTTGAGAACCCATCAGTTGCTTCTACTAGCTCTTCATTAGTAAAGGTGTTTTGTGAAAATTTAAAAGCCATTCCAGGAGATGGTGGTTGAAATGGTTTCTTGGAGTCCAAACTGCCACTTATTGAAGGCGGTTCGGGGAAAGGGGGACTAAACACTGGCAACCTTGCGGGATTAGGTCCATTTCCTGGGTGAGGAGGCTGTGGCAACAAGGTCACCTCATTCTCAAGATCATCTGAACATATTAACAAGGTATGGACAGATCAAAAGCAGATTCCTTAGCAGGTGTCAATTAGATATTAAGTCAAAATTGCAAATTACTAAAAACATATGAGCAGATTGTAGTTTTAACTACCCATAATAAGGCACCAGATGAAAGTAGAGAATGTTTCAGACTGATATATCCTAACAGATAAATGACAAGTAAAGGGGATTTCCAGCATCTAAACAACCTTCAATAACTATTTGCTTTGTACATTATAAACCATAAATCTAAAGAAGCGAGATATAATCAAAGCTGACTAATTGCCACCATCTCAGAGACACTCCTCACTCCTTCCTCCAATTCAACTGCTACCCTCATTAAGGTTCATCCTTTCGCAAATATCCTCCACATTTCTCCCTAACAAAAACCATCCCATGCTCATATTTCATAATCGTTCCTCTTCATAGCAGCAACATCCACTTCCCTAGCTTAAAATGCAAGGAACAAGATCCACTGAGGAATATATAGGTGCCATAGTCATGTAGTCATCTTTTTCCTTTTTTAGGATTATTCAAGCGTAAGCTACAATACCAATCTCTTATGGGCTGCGTGATGTAGGACAAAAACAAACCAAAGGCACAAACCAAAGGCTAGAATAAAAGAAAAACATAGGAATCCACCCAAAAATATAAACTTACACAGGAATTCACCAGAAAATCAAACTTAATACTCTATGTGTTCAGAAATTCTAAAACTAATTAAGAAATAAGATAATATCTATACTAAATAATATAATATTTTCAAATAATAATATATAATATTCCTAGATAGTAAAAATACTCAACACAATAAAATCTAAAATATAAGAAAATAAATTCTCTTTCTTTATTCTTCATTATTCTTTCCTAATTGTGAAAATTCAACCTTGAATTTTGAAATGTTAAAAAAAAAAAAAAAATAACCAACCACATTGTGCTGAAGAAAATTTGTTAAAAAAGAGCCGATAAGATTACCTTACCTCACCTATCAAACACCATGTTCACAAGTTTCAACCAATGTAGAAAGCTGAGTATTGACCTTGTTTTCATCCACTAGATCAACTTGTTTAGGCAACTTCATATTTATTGTTGTCTCATCAATAATATGATCAACTTCATCTAATGGAAATAGATTCATTAAGCAGCAACTCCAAAGTTTGAGCGGAAATAGATTCATCAACATAATGGGAAGATACGTTGAATTACAATCTTTTTTGTAATTCCTTTGGTGTATTGCCCAAAGGTTTGAAGATTAAGTTCATATCTCTGCAACTAGACTTTTCAGTCTGATTTCTTAGAATTAACTTATGATCAAGGGGTTCAAAGGATAGCCTAATCTATGGTGTTATCCATGGAAATTTTGTTTTTTTATTATTTCATTTTTTCTTTTTTATCTCTCTTTAAAACTCTAAAAACCATACATGATTGACACTTTGTATTTGTTTGTTTTATATGAAACAAAAAGCAACTAAACCTAAAAACTAAAATAGACAAACAATTTTTTTTCTTTTTTTTTTCTTGGTTATTTTCTAACTTTTTTTCTTTTAGAATAGATTGTAAATAATAAAAATTCAAATTAAAGATACTAAAAGAGAACTCCGAATAACAATTTGACAGATATAGTTGCACCAATGAGAGAGATAGTAAAAGTCAATAGGTTGCATAGGCAATTGGAGATAGATCAAAGGAAGGTATCTCCGATGTTATGAATTTCATTCAGCGAAATTAGAATGTCACTGTGACACCTACGGTGGTGGAGGTGATTGTCTGGTAAGACAGTGGTAGCAGCAAGTAAAAAATAGATCTGAAAGCTTTTTGTGTGAGGTTTTTAGATCGAAGGTGGCAACAGAATACCAAAATGATGTATAACAAATACAAACTAAGGGTTGAACAAAAGAAAAACATGAGAATCCATGTAGAAATATAAACTAATGTGGGACTAAAAATCAAACTCAATAATTTATATCAATCCAATAACTATAACAGCTTTGATTATAAAATAAGACAGAGCTGTCTTCATATGGGAATAAGTTAAAAAACACTAGATGGAAAGGAAATAAGATAATATCTATGATAAATAATATAAAGTAATTTATAATATTCTTAAATAATAAAAATATTCAACCAAATAAAATTTCAATTATATGAAAATAATAAATTCCTAAATAAGAGAAATTTTCCTTCTTTATTCTTCATCACCTGGTCTGGCATCTCTGTTGCCCAGACATCAACCCAACAAAAAAGACCCAAACCCACATTCTGAATAACTAACAAGAGACAGATCAAAGTCAGTATAAAGTTTTTTCCCTTTTTTTCTTTTGAGTAATATAGGAATAAAATCAAGCATCCCCGTTAAAAAGTAGATAAATCCCAGCTGAGCTTTACATTAGTAGCTCATACACTAAACAAAAATCACCGCTAGAATATTCCATCAATACCAAAGTCTATTTCATGCCCAAGTTTATGTTTCAGTCCATTAACTAAAGAACCAGAATTAACATCTTGGGGCCATCTGCCAAGCCAAAAAGGCAAACTTCTATAATCTTGCAATGAGCCCCAGCACAAGAGTCCAGAATTCAGGAAATTTAAAATAAAATAAAATAAAAATCCCTTTTGAATTAAACCCCCCCAAAAAAAAGCCAAAAAACAAGCAAAACAAAGGAAAAAACAATAATGGAATATGTACAAATTATATATATATATATATATACCTGGTGGATGTGGCGACGAGGTCACAGGCTTCCTTTTCCTTCTCCGGTAGCAAAAGACGAAAATGCCCACAACAATCAGCACAACTACAGCTCCTAACGCTGCCCCTACTATCAACACCACCAGGGCCCCGGGCGGAAGCCCACTCGGTGGCCTGGGAATCAAGGGCGCAGGAGTCGACCCATTCGCAGGAGAAGCCGCCGCAACAGCAGGAGGAGGAGACGTCGAGTTGGTTCCCGGCGACGGAGGCAGCGAGGAAACAGTTACGTTGGCTGTGACGGACTTCGTCACCAGCGGGGAAGGCGCTACGTTGGCTGTGACGGACTTCGTCCCCAGCGGGGAAGGCGCTACGTTGGCTGTGACGTGCGCCATCGCCGGCTGATTTCCGGCGAGTGTTCCGGCCAGACACTTCGAATATAGAGCGAGAGAGAGAAAGAGAGAGAGCGAGTGTGTGAGAATGAAGCTAAAAAAAATGGTCGTTCTTTTTCTTGCCTATGTTCACACGCGTCGTTAGAACCAACCGACCAAGGAGAAGAAGAAGAAGAAGAAAAAAACAACGCAGTGGGCCCCCACAGCAAATTACATATTTGCCATATTAATATGATTAATTATCTATTTTTATTTTTTAAAAATATATTACTTCAATTAATAATTAAAATATATATAATAATTAAAAAATATATATACGCGAATTAAAAGTAAACGATGTGCAAGGTGAGATTGTGATAACACGTGTCAAATTGAAGATACGAGTGTAATAGAATTCTTTTTTTTTTATTTATTATTTTTTTATTTAAAAATAATAATAAAACTAAATATTTTGGGTCATTCTTTCTAAATCTAGACATCGTTGTTATTTTAATGTTTAGGTGTGAATTGGTGACATTTACAACTTTGGGTCCAATCATTGTCACGGTGTCACCTAAACTTCAAGTCAATGCATTAAATTAGACGCAAGCTTTCTTGTCAATGAAAAAATAAAAAAAAAAAAATTAGATAAGTTACTGTTAAATTTATTATTTATTATTTAATTTTAATTTATTAAATTTAAATTACTTAATTTTAATTTTATTTTAATATAATTACTATTTTTTCTTAAAATTTTAAAATTTATCTATTAAAAATATATTTTTGATAACTAAATTTATTATAATTGTTTTTATTTAATTAACATATTTATATATTAAAATCATTTAAATTTGTCTGAATTACTCAATTTAATAATTAAAAATAATTAAAATATAATATTTATAAATTTATTTGAGTATTAATGCAATTTTATATTTTTAAAATTTTAAAAATTAAAAGAAATACGAGGATAAAGCTTTTTATTTTTTAAAAATATTATTATATCATTATATGGTATGATTTAGAGTGATGTTAATATTTTTAATATATAAATATATTAATTAAATAAAAATAGATATAATAAATTGAATGGTACAAAAATATGTTTTATAATGAATAAATTTTAAAATTTTTAATCTCATCAAATAATAGAATAATTAATTTAAAATAAAATAATTTGAATGTAATAAATTAAAATTAAGTGATATAAAATTAAAAGAGCCATAAGTAACAATTACTCCAATTTGTGCTTGGGGTAAACGTGAACAAATTGCCTATCGCAGATGGCCCATTAGTCGGCAACGTTTGAAAAATCTCTCTTCCTCTCTATCATTCATCCAAGTTAGTCGGCGAAATGAACTCAAGTCATTCGTAAATGTTTGTAGTTTGATTCTTCTTTTGTTCAAATTTCGCTTAACGAAAGCCCCTCATTCCCTTTTTTTTTTTTTTTTTTTTGTAGTTAAAGTTGAAAAGTATAGTTGTAAAAACTATAATGAAACGTATGAAAGAGTGAAATAAGGCACTGTAAAATATAATACATTTTAAATGCAAAAATTTGCTTCATCATTTATTGCGTTCTAGTACATTATACGAAACACAATATTAGCATAAAAAAAGTGGCTAATGCGATTCAAACTCGTCAAGAATTTAAGTGAAAACAACCAAACTAATAAGACTAAAAATCAAAATTTATACTTAAAACTAAAAATTTAAGTAATTTTAGTAGGGAGACCCCGTGATTATTGGTAATACGAAAAAAAAAAAAAGGAAAAATTTAGTTGAAGAAGTATATTCATGACCCAATTATAGGATGGACTTGTTGCCCCATGGCATGTCATCGGCCCATTACTAGTTTTGTGGCAGCCCGCTGGAGAGATTATGAGTCTTATTCTAACTCACGTGACAATTAGTCGATTTTACATGTAAAAATGAACTAAATAAATTTTAAAAAATTTAAAATAGTG
This sequence comes from Bruguiera parviflora, assembly GCA_019804595.1. NCBI lineage: Eukaryota > Viridiplantae > Streptophyta > Magnoliopsida > Malpighiales > Rhizophoraceae > Bruguiera > Bruguiera parviflora. The sequence continues at coordinate 9,691,357 of CM034051.1, read as the reverse complement.
AATAAAAAGTATTAAAAAGTAAATAAATAAATATGTATTTATTTTATTTTTTAATATATAATTATAATTAAATACTTAGAATATTTATACTTTTTGTTTTTTAAAGTAGATACTTTTATAAGCTTTAACAAAATATTGATATTTTGATGATATTAAAATTTTTATTTTTTTAACAATGACAATATTACAATTTGGATTATATATTTGTAATTGGTTAACGTACGAACAATGTTAATAATAATGAAAAAAATTACAAATGTGAAATGAATGTTCGTAACATTGTCACGTAAATGTTTGTAGGTACGGAAATGGCCACCATAGGTACGGAAATGCTACATTGCTGCTCAACAACTTCTCAATCACAGCTTCCAAATCTCTATTCTGTGGACAAAAGCCCGTTGCCCTCTTTAAAGCGATAATTCAATTAATAATTAAATATATTATTTTTTATAAATTTAATTTTAAAATTTGTTATTATTATTATTTTTAAAAATAAGAAAATACTGTTAAAATATATTGCATTGAATTTTAAACTGGGTTATACTAAAATATAAATTTATTTAAATTTAATAATATTTAAGTGATAACTATTTGTTTATAAAATGTAAACGATAATAAATATTTTTTTATTAAATTTTATAATTATAGTAATTAATATATTTAAAAAATATTTTAAAAAATAAAAATTTATTATACTCATAAAAATATTACACATTAAAAAAACAAAAATTCATTATACTAATAAAAATGATACACAATTTTTGTTAAATAATATAGCAAAAACTCATAATATTTATCCATGAGAATAAGGGAATAAATGAAAAAATTAATGTTTTAAAATTTTTCAAAATTTTTAATGTATTTTATGCTTTTAAAGTTTTTTATTTTAATCTTATACATTTTATTTTACTTTAATTTAAGATAATTTTAAATAAAAAATAACTAATTCTTTAATTTTGTATATGAATTGTACATAATATGTATAAATTAATCAAAATATGCATATTTGATATATTTAAATTTTCAAATCAATTATGAATTTAAAAAAATTAATTGAGTTCTAAACTTTTAATTTTTTTAATTTTATACGGTCAATATATAAAATTAATAAATTGATCATTTTTTTATTTAAAATTGTTTGAAATTAAAACAAAATGCAAACATTGAAAACTAAAATGAAAAATTTTAAAATTACAAAACTATGTTATAAAAATTGAAAAAGTCTAAAACTATGTTTTTGTTTCTTATTCTTTGCAATAAGTTATGGACCATTTTATTTTCATCTAATGTATTTATTTAATATATGAAAAATTACTAACTTTTATGTGATTTAACAAATATATCATAATTCTTAAACGTTAATAATTTAAATTTTATAAAATAATTTTGCAACAAATTTACCACAACATTAAATTTTGTAAACAAAAACCATTAAGACCAATGACATGGTGCAATGATGAAGTAAAAATGATGATGCGTAGAAAAAAATAATATATTTAATGAGATTATTATTAAGTTTAAATAAAAAAATTAATTTTGATAAAAATAATGACATGTATAAAGTAATTAATATCTCATGTAAAGGAATTAATTTTAATAAAACTAAAAGAACAAATTAAAATTAAAATTTAACTCTGAATAGTATAATTACAAACCCTAAATTAATTGCATTCTCCAACGAGACAATCTAATCGATAAAGTCCAAACTAGTTTTATTTGCCCTCTTTGGCACCTGCGATTCGAAAGATAAAAGACACAACATTTTAATTAAACAGAAACGATAAGTGAAGTGTACATTCACACACAAAATAAACAAATTTTTGTTTTTTTGATCCAAATTTTATTTCGGTCTCACATCTTTATTTTATTATTTTTATATTATATATATATATATATATATATATATATATATATATATATATAAATTATGCTCTTATTGAAAAATTTTAAAATTATTAATATTATATTTTAATTTTACAAGTTAATATGAAATTTAATTATTAATTAGAAGAGAAAAATAATATATATATATATATATTTGAAAATATTGTATTAAATTTATATTATATACTGAATTGGGTTGTTATATAATTTATAAAAAAATTATAATATTTAATAAAAATTATTAATTATTTTTAAAATGATGTCAATTTTTTTTTAAAAAGTGAAAAAATATATTTTGATTTATAAAATAAATTTAACAAATATTTAAAACTCTCGCCTGCAAGTTTTGCTTGGGCACAGTATACGAAGCAATCACAAAACCTGACAAAAGCGGCCAATTTTGATTGCCTTGGGAGACTGGCGACATAATTGTTTGTGGTCAACCAACCCGACTCGTGGCTCCAATCTGTTTGCTTCTCTTAATAAATTAAATAAAACAAAGCTGTAGGGTCGTCGATCCCTTGTAGCTTCGGCATTAATATACACAAGTACAACCCTAAAAATTTGCATAATTCAAAAACTTATTTGGCTGGTTCAAATGTCCGTATAACAAAATTTAATTTTTAAAAATATTTTATCAACTCGAATTTCTTAATAAAAAAGATACATCATAATTGTATATTTATAATAATTCAATACATAATTACAATAAATTTAAAATTATAAAATATAATAAATAATTATAATTATATATATATGTATCCTCATATTCTAGATTCTGATTTAGATTTGTAAAGAAATGGTGGTTGAAAATGAAAATGCCAAATTGATGTGTATTCCTAATGGTATATTCTTGCTAATTAAGCTTTTCATGTGGGATTGGTAGATGGAATAAAAAGATATTTAGACTACTAAATATTTCTTAAGATGTGATTGTTATTAATTTTTATTTTATTTTAAGGTTCGCAGTATGAAGATTTGAACTTAAAACTAAAACTAAAGCTGTATACAACAATGTTTACCAGACCGCTGGTGGCAACTTAAAACAAATCATGCAAATATTATACGTATTTAGTCAAAAATACTAAATTATACAAATATAATTAATTTAATATATATTTTCAGATAAATATACTTATAATAATAATAATAATAATAATAATAATAATAATAATAATAATTATTATTATTATATAAATAATGATGGAATAATAATTGCAATTTATTATAAATACATGTCCAATAGTAGTAATAATGTTGCGTAAAATATGTTCAATTTATTGGATTCTTATAAAAATTGAAAGGAGGCATGAAATTGATTGCAGTTCATGTTATAATTTAGTAATTAAGAGATTATTTATGTTATATAAAAATATACATTTGGGATTTTATTGAAATATCGAGTGAAATTAAAGCGAATGTTTAAATATTAATACTATAAAATTTGTTTTCTTTTTTCGAATTTATTAGTTTGAGACGATGAAATTGTGAGGCATTGTCTATATTTTTGGGGAAAAAAAAGCATTAAAAAATAAAAAAGAAAATTAAGACAGTGGTAATAACTAGTAAAATAGAAAAAAAAAAAAGAAAAGGAAAGTGACAGAGAAATGCTCGTTCCGGTTCTCTAAAATGCCTTTCTATTTTCTAACCTAACGGTCTTTGCGTGGAATTTCTTTCTCTCGTTCATCTATTGGCGATTTCTCCCGACATTCTCTTGGCATCCAAGCAGCATCAAAATTTCCCATATCCATCGATTTCCTTGAATTTTCCCTTCAAATTTTCCATCTTCTCATTCTCCGATCGCCGCTTATCAGAATCTTTAAAATCCTTCAAATTTTCCAATTTTCTTGTTTTTCTTCTTCAATTTCACAAGTTTTTAGATGATTCGAGAGAGATAGATAATTTTCTTTCGATTTCATAGAGTTTGTTTGTGTGTGTGTGCGTGCGTGCGTGCGTGCGTGTGTGTGTCAGAGAGAGAGAGAGAGAGAGAGAGAGAGAGAGAGAGAGAGAGAGAGAGGGAGAGTGAATGAGAAATGAGCACGCAGCAGCAGCAGCAGCAAAGAAAGGTGATCGCACGGGACTTAGTGGAGGAAGGGAAGAAGAGGATTGTCTTTTTGGGCATCTGTGTCATCGGATTGTCCTATCTCATGTCTTGTAAATCTCTCTCATTCTCCCTCTCTATGCGTTTAATTGAACTGGCCGAGAATGAGCTGCTCTGTCTATAAACCTGGCTTGCAATTCTGCAAACCGGTTCCGATTAATTGATTCTTGTTTGATTATAAAGATGATGGAAATTTTCTGGTTTGCCTTTCTATTTTTGTTATTCTCAGTCTTTAGTGTGTATAGAAAGTGGACATTGGGATTCTAGTTATCTTTATAGGGTATTTGGCTATGGGCTTCATGGGTTCTGTGAAAATGGCGGCCGTAATTGATTTGGAGTACGGTTGAATTCACTGAACATGTTAATAGCTAGTTTCCTTCAAGCAAATGGTGCCTCAGGAAAATATTCAAACTGCAATTCTGTGAACTGCTTTTGATCGGTTGATTCTTGTTTAATTACGAAACGATGGAAAGTTTCTAATTTGCCTCTCTTATTTTTCTCCTAGTCTTTAGTGGATCTTAATGCTTATGCTACAAGTTTAGTGTGGTAGTTGTGTATTCTAATTCTTGTAGTGAAATTGGACATCGGGATTTGTTGTCAACTTTATAGGGGATTTAGCAATTGGCTTAGTGGGGTCTGTGAAATGGCAGCCACAGGTGATTTTTTCTACTTCCATTCACTGAACGTGTTTATATCTAGATTCCTATGATCAAATGGTGCCTTGGGAAAATATTTTACCCTTGTGCTGCAATTTTGGATATTCAGGACAGTAGGTGCTTGCTCTATTTGGTATTTTAGTGAAAATTCTTGTTTGTATATCGATGTAGTGCGCTGTTTGCTGTTTTACAATTAGAGTCTTTTTGGATGCTGAGCTGTGTGCTTGTATCTGTTCATGTTGTTCATGAAGCAATACCTCATTGCTCTATGTTTCTTTTAACTTGGGGATTGTTTTCCTTTAGTAACAAGCTCCTCCGTCTGGGTTAACTTGCCTGCTGCCGCCACGTTAATCATTCTTCTTCGTTATTTCTCCTTGGATTATGAGATGCGGAGGAAAGCCGCCACATATAATAAGAAATCTGCCTTGGCAGATACATTGTCTAAAAGTAAACCTCTTGAATATACCATGATAGTTGAAAAGTCTGATTGGAGAAGGAAAGTGAATTCGCCTGTTGTTGAGGATGCAATTGATCAATTCACTAGACATATAGTTTCTGAGTGGGTAACAGATCTGTGGTATTGTCGCCTAACTCCTGATAGAGAAGGTCCAGAGGAACTGGTGCAGATCATCAATGGTGTTGTAGGGGAAATTTCAAGTCGTATGAGAAATATAAATCTCATTGATCTCTTGACAAGGTTTTAGTTCTTTCACTCGCTTTCTTTTCCATTATTTACTTTTGAAACATGTCTTAGTCTTTTTTTATGTGGGATCTAATAGTGTTGATGATGCAGGGACCTTGTTAGTATCGTCTGCTCCCACTTGGAGCTTTTTCGCGCCACTCAAGTGAAAATTGAAAAACAACTGTCTGGACCATTGACTATTGAACAGCGAGACAAGGAACTAAGACGTGTACTGGCTGCTGAAAGCAAATTGCACCCTGCTTTATTTTCTGCTCAAGCTGAGCATGAGGTTGTTTTCTTTATCTTTTTTCAGTCTCTGAATTATGCAAATCAAACAATTGAGCAATATCAATTGAAAGGATGAAGAAATAATCCCTAAATTTATTGGCATCCTCCATTACCTGGACCAAATATTTGCCATTTCTTTCTCAGGTTTTGCAGCATTTGATGGATGGTCTCATCTCTTTCACATTCAGGCCAGAAGATTTGCAGTGTTCTTTTTTTCGTTACATTGCCAGGGAGCTTCTTGCTTGTGCAGTAATGCGACCAGTCCTCAACTTAGCTAATCCAAGGTAGTTGTTGCCTATTTGTTACTGCCTGTTACCTATTATCACCATTGTCATTTCATTTCATTTCTTGGTCAGGTTTATAAATGAAAGGATCGAGAAGTTCATCATATCTAGGGCTAATAAAGGAGTTGTTGCTGCGCGAGAGTCATCTCAATCCAAATCTAACGGGTCTCCAAGAATCTCATCTGATAATTTTTCTAGGCTTCTAGATCCTTCTGTTACTGGTGTTGAACTTGTACAGTTGAAAAATGATCAATCCAAAAGTGAGGCAGTTAGGCATGAAAAAGAGAATGTAGATAGACAACATATCTCAAAAGATCCATTGCTTTCCATTGATACCAGATCTTCCCATTCATGGAGCTCATTGCCCTCAAACTCCCAAGTTTGTCATGAAGGAGGTATTCAACGGCATCGTTCAGGAGGAGAATGGGGTGAGATGTTAGATATGATGTCTCGTAGAAAAACTGCAGCCCTTGCTCCAGAAAATTTTGAGAACATGTGGACAAAAGGGAGAGATTACAGAAAGAAAGAGGGAGAAAATCGGTTAATTGAGCAAGTCCCACAGCATACTTCAGTAAGCAAGGTTGCTCCAGTCAACCAATCCAAGAAGACTTCTAGAGCCAACGAAAGGGATGGTGTTACCAAAGTTGATCCTCTGGGGAAAAATGGTCTGTCCGTGGTTGCTGTCCACTCTGCAGCTGAACATCGTGCCATTTCAAATCATTCTCCATTTATGTCAGACCAAGAATACAATAAACAGAGCATCATGCATCTGGACGAAGGTGAATCAGGGGGCAGTAGTTCTTATACTTCTGATGAGGAAGATCCAAGCAGTGTAACTGGTCTTGATTCTCCTGGAACTAAAGTTTGGGATGGTAAGACTAAAAGAAATCTGGCTGTCTCCAAAATTCATCATCCACTTGAAAATTCAGAAGGCCGCATGGGAAAAAGGATTGGTAGGGGGCATGCTCGCTATCAAAGATTACCTAGGTCACAGTTTGGTAGGAAAAGGTCAAGACCAAGCACCCAGAAGGTGCATGTCTGGCATGAAATTGAGAGAACAAGCTTTCTTTCTGGAGATGGGCAGGACATACTTAATTCAAAAGAACATGGTAAGGCTGATGATTCTAGCAGTGATTCTGAGATTGAAAGTATGTATGGTGTTTGTAGTGGAGCAACTGCTGGTTCATCTGCACTTGCTTCCATTCCTGAAAGTCATAGTCTGACGGTTAATTCCCTGAAAAGTTCAATGATGCTGGATTCATTTTTTAAGTTGAGATGTGAGGTATGGTCTCAAAGCTCATTAGTCAGTTCCTTCCTGCCTGTCTCTCTACTTTTCATCTTCTCATTGACCGATCTATGTAAAGAATGTAAGCTCATTTGCTGCCGCAGGTATTGGGTGCAAATATAGTAAGGAGTGGCTCCAAAACATTTGCTGTTTATTCCATATCTGTTACAGATGTAAATCATAATAGCTGGTCAATCAAAAGAAGGTGCTGTGAATTTTTGTGGCAGCTTTCATTTTTCATCTGCTACTGATGTATTCTGCAATATAGCAATCATTCTAAGTGACGTTTTTAGATTTCTAATATTATTAGCTTGTATTTTCCCACTATTTTCGGTTAAAATATATGGATTACATTTTCCTTGTCAGGTTTCGACATTTTGAAGAGTTGCATCGACGTCTGAAAGAGTACCCAGAATATTGTCTGCATTTGCCACCAAAGCATTTTCTCTCAACAGGATTAGACTTGCTTGTCATTCAGGAACGATGTAAATTGCTAGACAAATATCTGAAGGTCAAACATTTATGGTTTATTTCTTTTGTGGAGGGAATTGAATGTAAACGTTAGCTCTGAGATAGATTTTTCCAGCATATATTGGAGTTTCATCCTGAATTCAATATGGAGATTTCTAAGTTTGAACTTCCAGCTTCAATTGACTTTTAACATTTTCACATTGGAAAATTGCCATTAACTTGAAGACTGCACTTCATATACAGAACATTGTGGTTATTAGTGTATTCATTTGCTATTGAGTTAATTATTAAGATACCCTGATATTGCATATTTGGTGATGCAGATGTCAATTATTTCCATAATCTGATGTCTGTTATTGTCTCTACGGTCTTGTAATGCAGTTTTTCTACACTTGAAACCTTTCAATAACTCTCCATGTTATTATTTTCAGAAGCTACTGCAACTTCCTACGATTTCCGGATCTATTGAAGTGTGGGACTTTCTTAGTGTCGATTCTCAGGTTCTTTTTTCTGCCATTTTTGAGCCTCTCAGTTCTTTCTTCTTGGGTGAAAAAAAGGCCCCTACGGCAGGTGTCAAGGGAGGAGGTTATCTTTTTAGGGGTGGATATCCATTTTGGAGCCATCTTTCACACTTATTTATTTTGTGCAGACATACATCTTCTCAAATTCCTTTTCTATTGTCGAAACATTGTCAGGTGAACCATGTTCAATTCAGGCTATTGCACTTTTCTGATTTCTCTGTCTTGTCCATTTATGCATTTTCACATTGCTTTGAACTTTCCAGTTGACCTTGATGACAATCCATCTGAAATGGGTAAAAGGCTTTCAAATTTCATTGGGTCTGCTCCTGAAACTTCCCCTGCCAACACCAGGAAACAATTACACACAGACGAGAAGGAATCTACAATGCAGTCAAAGCAGAAAGTTCTATCAAATGGATTAACACTAAATACAACTCATTCACCTAGGAAAAAGCTTGGAAAAGATTTTGGAAACTCGTGTGGGAATTCAGTCAGTGATTCTGATATGCAAATAAAAGCATCTCCTGTGAGGAATTTGGGGAAGATTTCAGAAGGAAGGGAGGATGATGGTTTAGCTCAGAAATCCAAATCAATTCATGATGATGCTACTGACCCATCTCTTCCCTCAGAGGTATATTAATGAATTTTGTTTTATCAGTGGGCATCTCATAGGTACTCATTTTGTATGTCAAGCATGATTTTGTTTTGTGATGATTACTGTTCTCTCATTATATGTCCTCTGGCTTTGACATAACCACACGTAACCAAAGAAAAACATTGGCTCAACTGGATAAGAGATAGGATGAGAGTGACTTTTTCTTTCTTTGGGCTGGAGGGGTTGGTGGTTGCTGGGGAGTATTGTTAGTGAATTCAATGGGGCACACACTGTGTGTGTGTTTGAGTGAATGGGTGAGTGAGAGATGGAAAAATCATGCTCTTTATTTTGTTTGCAGTGGGTGCCGCCAAATTTAACCACCCCTATGCTGGATTTGGTTGACGTCATTTTCCAGCTACAAGATGGTGGATGGATCAGGTACATGATACATGAAAATTTCAAAAGATCCTTTATACTCTTCTTTTCCATATGTAATGGTGTATGCCTCTATAATTTCTAGACCTATTCTGATGAGCGCTGTTGTTCCATGGTACAGGAGGCAAGCTTTTTGGGTGGTCAAACAGATACTACAATTGGGAATGGGCGATGCCTTAGATGATTGGTTGATAGAGAAAATTCAGCTTCTGCGTAGAGGTTCAGTAGTTGCTTCAGGGATCAAGCGGGTTGAGCAGGTATTCTACAATTCTCGTAGCTTCCTGATGAGGCAGAGCTATTTCACCAAAAATAATGTTGGATGTATCTGGCTTCAGAGCCTCCAATAGGTGTTAGAAAAGAAAACTTTATTGACTGGCAAAGCCAAGGATTTAGAATATTCAAGGAAGAACTGATTTCTGAAGTGCTATGGGTGCCTCTTAATGGCACAAGGGAAATAAAATAGCAAAAATTCAAGGCAAATATACATAAAGTTTTATATGCCAATGGGTTTTCTAAATGCCAGTGAGTAAATTGTGATGTAGATTTCCTGTCATTTATATAGATACTTTGGCCAGATGGGATATTCATAACCAAGCATCCAAAGAGGCGACGATCAATTTCCATCAACAAATCCCAGAACTCCCTTCATAGCCAGCAATCCATGGAAAAGTCAACTGCATCGAGTTCACCTCACAGTCAGCAACCCACTGAAATATCTTCTCCTAGGTTAAGTGATGAGCAGCAACAGGAAGCAGATCGATGTGCTAAATTTGTGTATGAGCTAATGATTGGTAATGTCATTATTCTTCTTTATTCCATGTTTGCAATCCTTAGCATGGAGCATTGTTGATGTCAGAATACTAGTGACCAATTTTTCATGTTGCAATGAACACCACTATTGTGATGCAGATAATGCACCAGCTGCTATTGTAGGTCTTGTTGGTCGAAAGGAATATGAACAATGTGCCAGAGATCTTTATTTCTTTCTTCAGGTAATTTTTTTTCGGCTTGAAATCCACTTATCACAGACAAAATATTGTGTGAAAGAGAAGAATTTAGGCGTATTTCATAGCTTCCTTTACCCATATCATTTTCCTTTATGTTTCTGTCTCTCCTCTAAACCCCTGACTAAAAAAACATAATACACACACACACACACACACACACAACTCTTCCCCTTTTGGGGGCACCCCTCTCGTGGGTCCACAATGTCGCCACTGGTTGGTTTAGAGGCATATACTCTCATACATGCACACATGTGCTTGTGAGCCTTTTGCTTTGCATCATGTCTCTATGGACACTTGTTGGGTTCTTATCTTTATGGCATGAAATGCTAAAGGTATTCCATCTTTCTCTCCTTGTGTAATATTTTGCAACTGAAGGGTTTTTTTACTTTTAAACATCCACAACTCTGATGGTAACGTGATCTGAAAAAATGTTATCAGAAGATTAAACTGTTTTTGAAATAAGGGGTAGCAATCTTGATGATGGTTGTCTGGATAAGAAGTCACTAAAACAATTTGGTTTTATGATCTTAAGAACTAGAATCTCCTTGCACACCAACAAGCACACTGCTGGAATTGCACACTGGCTGGAAGCCTGGAATGTGTGTTGGTCATATCTAACAAAATAGGTTGTAATCCTTTTTGATTTTTCCTGAAAGAGGATGCGCTATCAGTACAAATACCGTGATTCTTACGTGGCTGTTCATCGGTGTTTGGAATGACATTGTTTACGTCATCTATAGCTGATAATATTTTGTTCCTGACATCTAGTGGGCACATGTATTAACTTGTTTTCAATTTCTTCTTTTTCCTCCATGTGTAGTCGTCAGTCTGCGTGAAGCAACTGGCTTTTGACCTCCTTGAACTGCTATCTCTGTCTTCATTTCCGGAAATGGAAGATATCTTTAAGCAGTTGCATGAAGACAAGCCAAAGTTTGGTGAATTCAAAACATGCTAGGAATATATTAGTTCGAGTTATAGAGTGAAATTTTTCAGATGGCATTCTTTCATCCACGGGTGAATTGTTTGGAAGTGTGTTGCTTCAGTTTTGTGCAACCGAAGGTTATCAGTTGACGCGTAAGCACGACCTGTAAATTTTTCTGAGTTAAAGTTTTGAGGAAATTGTATGTAGACCGTGTAACAAAGTTTTCAATATAATATAAGATAGCCTTTTTCAGCTAATTGCATTTTCTGCTACCCTCGGGCTACTTCTCACCATATTCACTTAATTCATTATAAAATTGAATGAAGAGATAAAAGTCCTAGTGGGCTTGAGAGTCATCAAAAATTAAGTTCAACTGACAACCAAAACCAAAGTAGGCATCTGGAAAGTGTCCAACTAACACAGGCTCCTGAAAACATGCATGGCAGCGTTGAATCATAAAAGCGTAAAGATCTAAGCTTAGCAAACATCAACATTTAAGTTCTCCATCAACAGCAAGCAATCCAGCCCCCCAAAATGCAAATCCAGATCAATAGTATATAGGCTAATCAACCCATTTGCCGGGGTCAAATATCTTAGTATGATGGCTGATTATAGTTTTCTTATTTTCTCCTTGGGTCCGAAAAGAAAAACTCCTCAATGACATTAATCGAAATATCAGGGTGTTGAATAACAATAACATCAACCTTGTTAAAAAACAAGGTAACTACATAAAATGGAAAAGCAAAGTCAAAATCGACTAAATTTTGCAAATGAGTAACTAAAAACCATCAAATGTGTTCTTGTAAAAATTTGTTCAAGTACACCATCGCAAACTAAATCTGTAAGTACGCACACTTGCAACAAGTGATCATCCCACACCTTAAGCTGTTGCTGCCACTCCCTTCTTCCTTGGTGCTGCTTGATTACCTAATCACAAGCATAGGCAATGAGGCCAAATAAACATTAAAGAAGAAGCCCATAGCTAAATGAACTATGAATGAGCAGGAAGAGGAGATATTAGGATGAATAAAATAAAAAAAAATAAAAAATTTTTAAAAAAACATGGAATATGAATGACTTCTTTTACCTTCTCTGAAACCACTCTTGAATCTGCGAGGGACATGGCGGAGATACCTCATCCTTCCAGTTCCAGTTGTCTTCCTCCGAATTGCCTTCACACTCCAGTTATCTAAAAGCATAAAACACACATTACCATCCATGTACAAACTAAGCTCCAAATCAGCTACATGCTTAAATTGAGAAGAGAGTCTGCATACTCACGTCTATATCCTCACATCTATATCAGCATACACATAGGAACATTGAAGATAGAAGAATGGGACAGGCATTTGTGTACATGAAACAGAAGATATCAACCCACACCTACAAAGATCACACACACACACACACTAAAGTGTATATGTCATCCGACATGTCCAAATTCAAAAATAGGCTGGATGTGCCATCCACAAGTTCATACATGCAAGTTTCATAATCATATCAGATACCCAACCAACATCTTAAGATCAAGAAGCATATCAGCAAATCACACAAAACACACCTACAAAGATACATAAGTACCTAGTAGTAGACTAGCAAATTCACTTAACTAAACCATAAATTACACACTCTGTGCTATCACAGGCACTCACATACATACAGGATAAGCCAACTATTTACAAATAATCAAAAAACCCTTGTACAGTAATAGCCTCACTTAAACATTTTTAGATAAAAGCCTATAAACACCCCACAGAAAAGCATATCAAATAGATCATAAAAAAATCTCACTTAGCCAGAAAGCAAAAGGGAACCATCTTGAACCACTAATAACAAAATAGCCAAAAACCCAGATCAAAAAACCACCTCACAACAAACAAATAGCAAAGATCCACAATAGAAGATGTAAACATTCTCAGATATAAAACTATAAATACCCACATAAACACCTATAAAATCAACCAAAAAACACCCCCACCTAGCTAGAAAGCAAAAAGGAACATCTTGAACTCAAATGAAAAAATAGCCTCCTAGGCAAAACTAACGACGAAGATTAGCACAGAATCATTTTTTAAATACTAACACATAAATACCCAGATAAACACCTATCAAATGAACCACAAATAGCCCACTTAGCTAGAAAGCCCAAAAAACAGAAACCATCTTGAAGCACTAAAAACAAAACATCCAAACACCCAGATGAAAAAACAGCCTCCAAAACAAAACTAAGCATCAAGATTATCAAGAAACAAGGAATTAAATGAAAGTTCTAAACAGGGAAGGAACAGAGATGTAAAAAGAAAAAAAGCCAAAAAAAAAAATACATTACATTTTCTCTTGCGGGCGGCGGGGAAGGCACAGGCGGCGCAGCGGCTCTTCTGGAGGTGGAAGCTGCGTCGGCCACACCTGACACAGAGTGTATGTGTCTTGTTCCTCCTCTTTCCAAAACTCCCTGTTCCTTTCCCCTGCAGAAAATATCACCCCCACCACCACTTTCAGTTACACAAGAATCAAATGTACATCAATCTGCACACACACACACAGAAAGCAAGAGAAAAGAAAGGGATTCGGAGGGTTACCATAGAAGCGGATGCAGAGAAGCTCTTAGCCTTTCTCCAGAGATTTTGAGGGTTGAAGAAGAAGAAGCGCGGCGATGGAAAGAGGACTTATAGGAGGAACTTTAGGGTTAGTGTGAGGAATTATGGGTGCTAATTGGGCCTTGTTCTGGGCCTCAGGCCCATTATAGATATACAAATCGGGTAGGTTCGGGTTCTTGGATACTCTTTTGGGCTTCGGCCATGACAGCCTACCATTTCTTTCTTTCATCTTTTTTTTTTTCTTTTTTTTAATTTCTCGTTTTGTGGTAACTTTTGCCTTTATAAACCAAAAAAAAAAAAAAAATATTGGTTATATTAGGTTTATGTTAAATTGAATTAGTATGGTCCTATTTATTGCATGAGGTTCCACCGTGGAATTTGAAGAGAGTCAAATGTAAATGTCTTATCTCATTTTTATACAAAGAAAATAATATATATATATATATATATATATATATATACTTTTCATGATTTGAACTTGTGCATATAATAATAGTATAACCTTATCGTTTACATCATTATGGGCTGTGGTATGGATTCTTCAAATACAAGGTCTACTATGAGTACACAATTTGATAGATTGAATCCATTACCACACCTAGGGACACTGAAGTGATCTCAATTAAAATAAAAATTGTACAATTTAGAGAATTTTAGGTTGCTGGAGCAGGAATGTGAAAGAAGGGTACCATAAGATAAATTGGAAGGTTACATCTTCACTGAAGAGGCCAAATTGTGAATTCCCAATTCAAGATACTCTTTTTGAAATATAAACACAAATGCATCTGAGCATGCCATATATCCTTAAAAGGATTTATCCTTGCAATTAGATTGCAATATGCTTATGAACAATTGCCCTAAGCTAGTAATAAGGCTCTCGGGGTCTTAACAGAATTTTAGCAACTGTGAGAAAATGACTGCACCACATAAATCTAAATGCATCATCTTGTCAGCAAGCTCTCGTTTATAGATATTGCTGGAAGTCACGGATAATGATAAGCAAAGTAGGTATAATTAGCTCCTTCATCTGTGTTATTTCTTGGCCAATTGTTGGCTGAACCACTTCGGCAAGATTTCTATCTCATGTTATGATGATCATGGAGAAGATTGATTGACATGCATGGGCATCCCAACACACAGAATGTTAGATATGGGATATTGTTCCACCTTCACCAATATGGATCTCCTTGGACCACAGAAGATATTCTTAAACATGACTGATGGAGTTTTTGGGAAAATAATAACGTGATTGCTTTCCTTCAGAAAGTTTTAAATGCTAGAGCTTAGGTTACAAATTACTGTACAATGCTAGACCTCTTTCAAAATCCTGGACTTGCCTTGTGAGAAGGTCAAAATATAAACATTCTTCAATTGCTTGACAAACTTGGAGTAAACTAATCCAATGAAATAAATATAACAGAAGGTAATTTGTCACATCGCATGGTTGGTTGCCTCAATTTAAGACAGCGGCTAGTAATTGTGTTCCAAGTTATGGATTTTTCATCTCTAGCATTTACTGAATGGATCAGAAGATTGTTATACGTTTGTTTTCTTAATCTAGTATTGTTTGTTTAATTGGTTGTTCCTTGCTGATGATTCAGACTGGAGGGTGTAGAGATCAACAAGAGTTTACTTGCACTGAAGTAGTGTATAAGGGCTCTGGACAATGACAAGAGTCACATTCCTTTCAGGGGCAGTAAATTGACTGAGATTTTTGAGGGATTCTTCTGTTTTGCAATTCAAGCACTGTTATGATATCTTGCATTTCACCAAGTTCAGGATCATGTGAACATACTCTGAACACCTTAAGAGATGCTGACAGGTGAACGCAAATGATTTTAATTATAG
This sequence comes from Bruguiera parviflora, assembly GCA_019804595.1. NCBI lineage: Eukaryota > Viridiplantae > Streptophyta > Magnoliopsida > Malpighiales > Rhizophoraceae > Bruguiera > Bruguiera parviflora. The sequence continues at coordinate 9,675,781 of CM034051.1, read as the reverse complement.
AATATAGCTGTTATAAACTGTACTTTGTTGATCCTCTCGTATCCGGAACAATCCTTTTTACTGAATTCACACGTAAAAGCGACGAGTCTTTCAAAAGGGAACACTTCTAAGAAGGATATATCATCTTCGGCATTGAATCTAAAGGAATCAACAGCTTTGCCCTTATCTTCTGTTTTACCTGCTGGAACCACCTTTGAGGATGACGCGATTGACGAGTGAGTTGAACAAGACGAAAGAGGTGACTCAGAAGACTCCGATGAAGAGGAGAAACCAATGTTGAAGGAGAATGGCAATGCAAAATTGAAGTACAGACCAAAATCTGATCTCGGGAACTCACATTCAGATGATTGCTTGAATGCCCTGCTGTAGGTATTTTCAATAGGAATGAACACCTATGTACTTATTTTTGAAAAATATAGAAGCCTTGGCTGACAAGTGGACTTTGTTTGCATATTACTAGGAAGCGGAGGATCTAGTAAATGATCACAGCAAGCAGGTCGAGGAGACTATGCACATTGTTAGAGAGTTATGTGACTTTACAAAGTCATTCACTAGGGATACTTTATTGTTATCTTATGTCATTAAGCTTAAGCCTCAGTTTCTTTCTAGTTCTAAAGCATAGCGCGCGTATTCTTCATGGTCGTTGTGTGTTGCTGCTATACCATACGGATGATGGGTGAATGATGGGGTGGTCTGTGATTGGTGTCACGCTCCCCAAAAGGCAGTCTCTCATATCCCCAAAAGGCATAGGGTGGTCTGTGATTGGTGTCACGCTCCCCAAAAGGCAGTCTCTCATATCCCCAAAAGGCATAGGGTGGTCTGTGATTGGTGTCACGCTCCCCAAAAGGCAGTCTCTCGTATCCCGTCCGTTAGACTCCCCTCCTTTTCTCTTCTTCTCTTCTCGTATACCCGTCCGTCACATTTTACCTCACTAAATTTATCCACATTCTCGTCGAAAATTGGGACCTTCTCTTTCCTACTCCTTGCGCTTAGCGGGAAATATCAAAATTAATCTTTCTCTAAAAGGCAACTTTTTAAGATGTATAGTACATACATTTATTTATCCCAAAATCTTCTTCTTCTTATCCGATACGAAAGACGGGTATCATACACAAACGTTCTGGCATGACAAGTATGTAAATGTCACTTCTAATGATCGTGTTATGAATACTGACATTCTATTCAATTTGGGAAACTCGAACGATGGAATCTTTTAACCTGGCTTGCTCGTGCCTTAACCAGAACTTGGGTGTGCAGAATTCGGGTTTTCAAGAACATCTATGTTTGAAAAGTAACTACAAGCAAATTTCTGATTCTATTTTCTGAATTTGCCGGAGATGAACCTGTAGGCTAGGCTGAAACAGACCAACTAGGGAATCAGCTGGACAATTATATCTGCCATTCTTTCTCAGAAGGCAGCTGGTATACAACAACTGCAAAATCATTTGGCACATTTCCAAAGCCGTCTGAAGGAGTACAATTTTTATATTTTCATTTCTTCAACAAATTATAGGCAAATACTCAATTTACTTGTTTTGACCTTTTCTTTTCTTTTTTTTTTAAATTTTATTTTGTAAAGAGATATAGTGTTGTAATTTGATTTATTAAATGAATACTTCTTGAATGCTTGGATTGTTTTTATTAGCATGAGATTGTAAGCTGTAGATGACATTGCAATTACAAGCAATTACTCTTTTGTATTTAATACAATCATTCTTATGATAGATGCAACCACAAAATATGTTTTTTTCCTCCTCCTTTGTTTCTGTTGTCCTCATGGAATCTGGGACTACGGCGACGGTTCATTGGCCACTTCGCTTATGGGCTATGTCACACCGATGAATGTACGTTCTGCTTCATTGTATATAAATCTAGATGTCTTTCGTTCCCTCCTGTTCGTTTCCGCCAAATACCCTTCTTTTTAGTCCCCCCCAAAAAAAAAGATTATTGAGAGAAAACAGAAAAGAGAAAAGAAAAGAATTCAAAGATCACAGGAAAAAAAAAAAAAAAGTAAGAGAGAAGAAAAAGCTTAAAGAAGAAGATTAATATGTTATTTTCAGTTAATTTACTTATAGAAAACTGCTCTATTTATACAATTTCATTACAGTTGGCTAAAAAAAAAAAAAAAGTTAATATATTTGCTTGATTGATGCGCCCCACTATATCTAAGTTCTAAGGTATTGATTGATATATAAAAATCACTCTTCTTATACACAATTGTTTCTAATATATTTTCAATTTTCTCATAACGTCATCAAGTATCCAAATAAGGTGGAAAATTAATTTGAGTTGGTGGGTTGAAAGAAAGAGAGCAAGTAGATTAGCTGGGAGAAAAACACAAAGGGTGAGGAAAGGAGAAAGCAACAGAATTGAATGATTTTGATTAACGGAAGTTTTCTAAATAGACTGCATGCCTTTATACATGGTCATCCAAAATGAAAACTCACCTGAAAAACCAAATTCCCCGCGGGAGAATCTTTCGAGTTTCTTCTGCAAACTCATTCAACTCACACACCATCTGTTGCCAATCATGTTTGCTTGCGCTGCCACTTGTTAGTGTGACTTTTATCCAGCTGATCAAGTGGACCTCTGCATCACCAAATCAACGGTTCTGGCCTTTTATATTAATGGGCCCCGCACTAAGTAGAATGGGCTCACGGTGAGGCCGAGGAAGCAAGTGGATAAAAGGACTAAAATCAGATCAAGATTTGCCAACAAAGTCAAGGGCATTATCGTCCCATCGGGGGCCAACCCTCCCAAGCTTCCCGTTACATGGAGGGCATTATGGTCATTTCAACTCCGCTTCTTCCCGCCAGCCCCATAATCTTCCATCAACAGCCTCCTCTGCTCTGCAACACCCAACCACCATACCACAAGAACCCTGTGGAGAAACGAAGAAACAAAGCAAGAAATCGGGGAGAAAGAAGAAGGAAACAAGGAAAAGAGAATGCCAACTCCAATTCTTGAAGTGGGAATCGTAAAGAAACTGAGTTTTCTGATCTTCATCATCTGCAGTCTGAACTCTTTGAAGGATGGGAAAGCAGAGAAACGGCCACGGAGATCGACCCCCTCAACCCTCCTTTCACCTCCTTTTCCCTGGTACTCTGGCACCGTGCTCTTGTTTGTGGAAACTGACGAGGACCCCTGACAGGAATTTGAAGCTGAGAAAGAAGAAGCTGGTTGTTCTGACTCTGTTGAGTCGCTTGAGAATGAGTTCTATCCTGATTCGTCTCTGCAGGAGGAGAATTTCGTTCGGGAGGTGGTTTCGAGGCCCTTACAGAGCCTGTCAAGCGTTGTGTTGGCTCTCCTCGGGCTTGTTTTCCATGACTATTTCATTGAGGTATAACTGTGGTTCTTTATGTTTCTTACAATTCCTGGTCGATTTCAGCAACATGGTGCTTCTGTTGTTCTGGGGTTTTGCGCGATTTCTCTTGTTATTATATATATGTATATATTTATTTGGTCCAATTCTGATATGGGGTTCCTTTGATATGGGTTTGTGATCTCTATCTCATTTTAATTTGGTGGTTCCAGTTTTCTGGTTGTTCCAGAGGATTTTTGTTCACAAGTCTTTGCTTTACGGGTGCCGCTCTTGATGTTGAATGATTTTTCAACAAAATGGAGGGAACTACATAAATGGTCAGCTTTTCTTAGGCTTCTTAATAGGCCTATTGCTCTTCTCAACGACTTGAGACCTCCAATGCAATTAGGCCTCTTCAGTTGTTGGATGAATTTGTTTTGCAATATACTGAAGTTTAGCATTCAGATTACATGAATGTCAGAGTGCTTTGAACAAATGCTGCAAATAGAAGTTTTTGTTTCTAAGTAGTTGGTGATTGATTCATCTGTGAGTATCTTCAAACCTTTAACTTTGTGCCACAATGACACCGTAGTCCAGCCTAAATGTTGTGTGATTTGGAGCCCTTGGTTGATTCATTAGCATGTTTGTCTCAGAGGTATCACCAAATGCTCTCATGGTGCCTCAAAATGAATGTAGATCAAATATATTTGACCACTCCATTTATTGAACCCGTCTATTAATAACATTCATTGAAAGACATCCATGTTCACAATTGAATATATAGCCCTTTGAGAGGTACTTTTCAACTCCTACCAAGATCAAAGGACGGGGTGCAGTCATGGTTTGAATTCAGTGGCACTTGCGAGGTGAGGCTTGATCAGGTGAAAATAGACATTTTTTGAGACAGCAAAAAGGGTGAGTTATAAATGATAACGAGAATAAGGAAAATAATTTTGAGAAAATAAAGATAGAGGGTTCTTCGAAATTAATCTGGTAATGGGCTGTAGCTTGAAACGGAATTAGAGGGTTCTTGGAGAATCTCAGGCACAGCATTCAGCCCGAAAATTTTGGGAAAATGAAACTGAAAAAAGAGCAAAATTCAGCTGACTAATTCATTTTATTGCTTTTGCACATAAAGAGAGGAGAGCGACAAATCGAGCATTGATGATGAAGAATAGCTTATCTATGCAATGCTTTCATGTTCTTTTATATTGCAATTTATTTGCCCATTCACGTATAAATGCACAATCATTATGGCTAGAAAAGGCCAGTCCCTCCTAGATCATGTTCTCTGCTTGGACACTTCTATTGTTGAATAAACATCTCAATGCAATCTCGTAAGCCGAAAATATAGCCCCATTCACCACAAAAGCTCTTGCAACAGCAGTTCCCAGACCTCGCCAGAGCACGCCATAACCCTCCTCTTTAACGCTCCTCCTAAAGCAATCCACAATACCTTCATATTTTTGTGGGGAGGATGGTGTTTGAGATTGTAGTCTCGTTTTTGCAACGTCTAGTGGATAGCAGCAGACCCAGCTAGCTACCCCTGCAAGTCCTCCTGCTATCAGTATAGTTCTTAAGCTTTCTTGACCATTCTCTCTACATCCTGGGTGAAGCTGGTCTCTCGTGTACTCATAGGTCCAGAAGTAGAAGCCATATGAGGGTGCGTCTCTTAATACAGTGACGGCGAAGCCTTGATACATTCCCCTCAAACCTTCCCTTTTAAGTATGCTCTTTGCAACGCTTATTGAACTCCTATGACTATCTGGCTGATGTGGTATTGCTTGATTTTTGTCCTGCAACTGAAGCCGGATTTTTATCAGTTCTACAGGAGAAAGCAGAAGGCTCTGCAAAGCTCCAGCACCAACTCCTCCTAGAGCAACGCCCTTGTAGGAGGGTGGGTCATTGGCTGAAACGGACGAATCGAATGCTCGAGAGAGGATGGCGTAGATCTGGAAAGCCATTGCATTCTGCAATGCAGAGAAATATTGTCAGGATGGAGCAGCATAGGAAACTCAGAGACAAGCTCATTATGAGGGGGCTTAGTGAGAGGAACAAGGATTGCGAGATCGGAACTTAAAACCACGCTGCAATTCACAGCAAAGGCCAACTTGATTGTAAGATTCCAAATACCTTAACCAAATATCAGATTTTATAGTCAAAGAAGCTTCCTTTGGTGTGATGGAGAAACCAAAAGGGCATAATGGTTCATGTTTTTATAAAGGAACTTATATAGAGAAGCTGCTGAAGGTATATTGCTATCTGCGTTGTATGAGCTAAGTAGATCACCCAGATCCTGGGACTAACAATTTTCTAAAGTTCAAAATGGAGTGAAAGGGCATTTCAGTCTCACACACTACGGAGTTTGGACGAGTGTGAGATGTAAGCAATTTTATCTTCGTGTTTCACGAAGAAGTTGTTTTTATAACTCAAACTTGTAACTTTCATGTCATAGTAGAATCATCATAAAAAAAGAAGAAATTGTATATCTTGGATATTCGGTCTTACATTAATTTTCTAACTGCCATCAACTTGCAATATCCACTTTAAAATACCAGAAACCAGATCAGAGCAGAAGTCCAGACAAGATTATCATAATCATGATAGAATCCAACCCTCCATGAGACCATCACAGATGTAGTTTACCCAGAAAATTATTCCAAAAAATATCAAGGATAAATACAGAACAGTTCGTACCAAACCTGTGATCAATACAGAGAAAACCAAGTTTGTTGACAGTTGCAAATACCTGAAAAGCGACTGATGCAAGAGGCGCCCCCATGCCTCTGTAGAGTGCCCCGAGCCCTTCCCTGGCAACCAGAGTTGGATTGCTGGTGCCGGATGCGCAGAGTATCGAGCGGATAACCTGAAATTATACCAGCAATGCCTCCACAACCACCAGCAACAAATTCTCTACCCCAGCTGCTAACAAGAAATTCTGGCCAAAAATCCATTTCAGTCTCACTCTCATGCTCCAAACAAAACTCAAAAGTTCGAACCTTTCTTGATAATTGACACCAACCCAATTGTTGTTTTTGTTGTTTTTCTTTTTTTTCAATCAATCAAAAGCTATACTAATAGATCAATACCTGCAGTGCTTTGAGCCAAGTGCTTACTTCCTTTTCATGTAACGGAGCTATACATTACATAATTACGATTTTTATTGTACTTTTTTCAGAGTATAATTAGAATTTAAAATAAAAATTCATAAATGTGAAACAAAACGATGATAATAATGTGTAATAAATCTGGTCCGCGTGAGAATTTGCTACCTTTTTTATTGCGCCCACCTGATCCATCGAAAGGAATTTTAGTGGTAGAGTGACTCAACCAAATATGTGTTTCAGGGCAATTGATGACGTCAGGACAAATGATGACGTAATGATTGGAATCTCAATCATCAGGACCAAAAAGTCTTTAGAGCCCATGTGTTTTTTTTTTAATTTTTTTTTTCTTTTTTTTATCTATCAAAAGCGCAGGGAAAACTATATAATTGAGGCAATCCTTTGGTAAAATTTCATTGTGACTTTTAATTTAGAAATTTAAGTTTTAGATCTTTGTTTAGAAATTTATGTTTTACAAACTTGGCATCCTTTTAAGAACATCGATCTTGAGTATATGACTATTAGTACCTAGCTTACACATAAGAGGTAAGTCCTTAAAAAATAGGAGTAAGTTAAATAATTTTTTTTTATTGTATATAAATGAATCATGGAATTTGTGCTCATGTAAATAATGAAATTATTTTTTTGTCACATAAAGTGATAAGTTAATTAATAATTTAATGCATTTTATATTAATTTAGATTTATATTTTTGTATTGCCACTCATTTGTAATAAATAAAAATGTATATTAAAAATATGATATTAAATTTTAAGTTTATTGATATTAAAATTAAATATAAAAAAATTAACATGAATATAATAATATTTAAATAATAAATCTCTTTTATCAAATAATTAAATAAAAATTAATGAATAATTTTTATTCACCAAAATTAAATTTTAAAAAATTTATTCAAATTTAATAATAAATTTTTATTATGAAGGATTTATAATTATTAAAATTAAAATATACTTGTAATATATATATTTAAAAAAATCTTCACTTTTTTTATACATTATTATTATTTCAGTCCTACTCACAATTTTTTTTTTTCCTGAAAATTGCAGGTGCCCAAGAAACTCGACTATGATTGCTTTATCCTTCATTCACTTCCCACTAGTAGGAAGAGAGGGAAAAAAAACTATCGAAAAAAAAAAAGAACCATCAAGTCACGAGCTACGCACGTGAGGCCCCTATGTCTCTCTATTTATAGGCTCCGTTCAGACTGGAAAAGCCCCAAATTACAGTTACCCTCCAATAAATTGCGTAAAATTAGGGTTAGGTTTTTCTACACCAAAGCTTCTCAATTTCCTCTTCTCCTTAGTTTTTTTGTATTGCTTATAATAATCGGAACTCCTAACCCTAAGCCTACTCTTGAGCCATGTCATCCAAGCAAGGTGCTTGTTCTGTGCTTTTAATTTTGTTGGAAATTAATTTGGGGATTTTCGTTTCGAGGGTGTCAGGGACCCTAGGTTTGTTCGATTTTTCTTTGATCGGATTAAATTGAAAGGATTTTCGTTATTTTTTTGTTTTTTGGATAGGTGGAAAGGCGAAGCCTTTGAAGCAGCCCAAGGGCGAAAAGAAAGAGTATGACGAGGTGCTTTTTTCTTTTTTTACTTGTAAATTCTTATTTTCTTTTAGTTCAATTTTTTTTTTAGTATCTCTCAATTTCTGTGTTTGGATCTATGTTCGTTGAGAAAAGATTCATGTAGCCGCCTTAATTGAATTTGGGATTAAGGCTTTGTCGTTGTTGATGTTGTTGTTCTATGCTGGAGGGTTCGCAAGTTTGATTTGTTTGGTGGAATTTTTGAATAACAAGGAATTTTGGTTTTGGATTGCTTGCTGGGTCTTTTTGTGATTTGTTCTTGTTTTGTGTTGTATGTGTTGTTGGGAAAAATTAAAATTTGGTAGGATTCATCTTGGAGGTTCTTGACAGATTTGAATTTTCTGGTTAGAATGTTGGTGTTATTTTGTCTTCGAAGCCTACTTGATTCAGGAAGTCTAGATTTGGGAGATTTTGTTGGTTATTATTTAGTAAGTCAGGTTAATTTGGATTGGAGATTGAAACTGGGTTAGTATTAATTCTGAGAAATAGGATTAATGCTTCATGTTGTTTGCAAGGTGTTTTGATGAAGATTTCCTATGTATGGTGTCAGAGGTCTATATATATATTTTTAAAAGGAATTACCCCAATCTCATAATCCAGTTGGATTTGGAGTTTTGATTGGCAAAACGACGATATAGCATGTGCGAGTTTGTGTAGTTGTTGGGTTTTCCATGGTTGGATCGTGGCTGGTTTCTATTTGCATAAAACAAGATATATGCATGACTGTGGTTTCTATGACCTTGATTGCCTTGATATTATATCAAACGGATTTGCTGCATGATTAGTAGTAGTAGTGTTTGTTACTGTAAATTTGCATTTATGCAATCTACCTGAATTTGATCTCCTTGTAAAGAAATCATCTCTTCTGCCTCCTTAATGAACTTTGTGGCAAAAGGGTTACATTGTGTTTACTTCTCACAGATGGATAAGGCTAACATTCAGAAGAAGAAGGAAGAGGAAAAGGTGATATAGTCGTGACCAACTTTGCGTTTTTTTTATCCTTGTGCGCTCTCTATGCACAAATGATTAATTTGTTTGTATTTCTGTGGTAACCAGGCACTTAAGGAGCTCAAGGCCAAGGCACAACAAAAGGGGGCGTTTGGAGGATCTGGTCTCAAGAAAAGTGGAAAGAAATGAGGGTTTCTAGCCCAAATCAACACAAAACCCATGGATTCTTGCTGTGTGATTACAAATTTTACCATGATACTTATTGTCTGTGTAATGCAACAGTTCTTCACGCTAAATCCTACTAAACATTGAGTTAAGGTCATTGTGTTAGTTAAGTGTTGCATGTTTTTATGCTCTTACCTTGTTTCACTTTTTTTTTTTTTTTTCCTTTCTTTTGGCTTCGCTGGTATTATGGAAGCCAGCGGTGATTTGGACTTCGAATAGTAATAAAAATATCTTCTGGTTTGCTCATAAAAGACATTTATTCATTATAGTTTAATTTCGAACAATTTAGTCCCTATACAACTAAGAAGTTAACTTAGACATTACTTCACTAGACTAAAATGTATATGTATAAAGCAAAAAGTAAGGCAATTTTTTACGTATGCTACCGTGCATTTGGAATAGAAGAGATTAGATTACCGTATGGGATTAGTGGGAAGATAAGTCTAAACGTATGATTATTGAGTTTGGAATTATTTTAACATGTCTAGTAAAAAGTTGACATTACCGTGTTTGGTGCAAAATAAGAAGTGTTGGAATTTTAATTTTATTATGATAAATGACAAGAAAGCCATTGCTGTATGAAAACTTATTTCATATATATAAAAACCAATTCGACGAAAATTAATTCACGAAAATTTCGGTATTTGATCATTATAGAAAAATACATAAAATTATCATAATAATGAATAATATGTTTATAGTCATTAGATAGCAAGTTTGGTAAATAATTTAAATTCCATAAAACAGTAATTACATACAGTCAATTATGTATCATTATAATCATTAAAGCAAAATTTTGGTCAAATCTGACTGTAAATCGAGAAATGGAGTACATTTTTTAAGAATGCATTAAATTCTTTTTGGGCAATGCAGTATATTTCTGACAAAGATGAGTTTTTATTAGAAATATAATAACATTGTAGTTTTTACAAAAACACAGTTACTGTGGCTAAAAAAAAAAAAAAAAGGGGGTACATTATTTAAAATGCTTTTTTTTTTTTTTGGACAATGCAGTATATTTTTGAAGAAAAGGTGTACATTTTCTTGGAAATGCAGTATGCAGCCGCCCAAGGTTTTCAAAACTAAAAATTCACTAATGCAAAGTTGACACATATTATATAATATAAATGCATACGTATGTCTATGTTTCTATTGCTTCTAATGCGACTGAACTTACCTAAAGTCAAATTCAGCCCAGAAAATTTCAGGTTCAATTTTTGTAACTAAACTCAGGCTAGCCTAAAGTCACGTATAATTTAGACCAAAATTTTTGGGTCAAATAAATCAGGTTTCGTGCTAGCTTAGCCTGATTACCAATCATAACAATTCTACTACCGCTAAAAAGACTCTGACTTTACCAGTTGATCCATTTGTCAGATTCACCAAAATGAACGAGAGGAATCTTCTCTACTGTAGAGTTGAGTTCCTTGTTTTTTTTTTGTTTTTGTTTTTTTTTTTCTGGTAAGGGGTAGTTTGATTTATGTTTGTTTGGGGTAGTTTAATTTAAGTTTTTATTTCGTCATGGAAGAGTTGTACTTATTTACCATAGTTGATGCATTGTATGAAATTTACTTCAAAAGTCTAAGATAGACTGACTAATTAAATTTAATTAAGGGGAAGATTAATATTTCGAAACTTTTAATGAAAAAGAAAAAAAGCAATCCTCTTCTGGATCTTGTTATTTGACATCTTGCTTTGCAAGTATTTTCTTTTATTGCGTGATTAATAACATCTCCTTCCTGATTCTATTTTAATATGGTATTTTCTTGTGCTTTAATACTTTAGTGAGAGACTTCGCATCATAAAGATTTAATTACAGAAGCCCATTGGTTTTTTTTTTTTAACTGTGGTCTGAGCACACATAGGAAAGTAGGATTTTTCTTGAACCAGATGCAGAAACCAGCAGCCGTGTTTACCTGGGGAAGACAAAAGAAATAGCCAAAGCCCTTCTGGCCTATGTCAACATACGTACAGTGATTTGTGGGGTGAGAACAACTAGGCACTATATAGCCTGGGTTTCTCAGTCAAAATCCTTCGGTTGACAGGTTTAAGTTACAGATTGCAATTTTTGGCTATGGGGGAGAAGGGTAGGTGTGAAAAGTAGCAGAAGATTGGCAGTTGAGAGGAAAATCTGAATCTAGTGCATATTGTCAATTAAATTCCCGTTGCACTCTCGCTCTCTCTTCTAATCCACCCTCTAACATTCCAGTATAGAGGAGTATTTCAGCTCCGTTTCCAAAATGTTAATATTTCATTTGTCTTCCCTGAACTGATCTTCCTCTTTCTTGATCATGGTATGCAATCTTTTCCTTCTTCTCATAGAGGTTTACAGGTAACTGTTCTTGTACACTGCTGGTAAAGTTCTTTTCATGTTTCCCGTATAAGGTTATATATGAGTGTTGTTGTGCATAGTTTATAAAAATGACATCTTGATAAAGATTCTTTGTGATTATCCTCCACATTGCACATGCCCTTTTGCCTAAAACCTCTCTTCCGCATATGCAAGGCAGAAATGATTTTTCTACTACCGAGTCATTTAAACAATAATAGTAAAATCCTTGTGAATTGATTCACTTAGTAACTAATGAGTTGCGATCTGCAACTTAATGATATTGGAGCTTTCTTTAAAATTGAAGATCTATTAGAGTTTTGAGTTATAATGGGTGAAAAGAATACCAAAAAAATCAGCAAAATACACTCAAATTGTGTGATTGTGCTCATGCCAATAATATGCATTCCAGTATGGTGACTAAATATAGTTTGGGCCTCTGATTCAAGCAATCAATATGTTTCTAGGACATTGTCTTAATAACAGTGCATTTATGTTTTGTTATTTATGGTTTTATTATTGCAGTCTTTAATGCCATTGATGTTGAGGTCACTAGCCAGGCTACTTGTAGCACTAATGTCTGAGCCAGCGGCCTCTGTTACAACCATACTGTATTACAGCGATCTCCTTCCATCAAACCAGAACTTGGAGCGATTGGTTCGACGTGAGTTGTTCCATCGAGAAAACCATTTGTTTCATTTTCTTATCAACATCTTGAGGTGTTTCTGGTAGCTTTCTAGCACCAGTTTTTTTTTTTTTTAAAGCAGGAATTTCCAGGTTTGTTTGTTTGTTTGTTTGTTTTTTTTTTTTTTATGTTTTCCTCGGAAAGGCTATATCCACCAATGGATCGGTGAGCTTGATCCTGTTGATTTGAAGAGCCAACATTGTATCTCCTAACGTGTAGGTAGAAAATTTGCACGCTTAAAAGGTCAACGTTACGTATTCACGGGGAAAACAAGCATCACCTGCATTGTAATGGCATTTTGGGATTGACTCGAGATGCTTATTTATGATTTAACCACATTAATTTGGCTTCATTTATGGTGGAATTTACATCAAATTGTTAGATCTTAAGGTTCCTCGGCCTTGTTGGTTAGATTTGGAGATTTTTTATTTTATTTTATTTGGTGCATTGGAATTGAAATTCACATTTTATAGAAATTGGAGAGAAGCGGGATTTGAGCTCCCAATTAAGTACACAACCGAACCCCACCAAAATCCAAAACTCTGACATCATACGATACTGTATTTTCGAAATTCAAAGCCCTGGTCCATGGCAACATACTGCTAAGTATCACACTCTAACCAATGACGCCAGATGATTGCCATTGTGATCTTGTTGATTACAGAAATTGCGAGGTCCCTGGATCATCCGCAATTTATTTTTCAAGTCAGGGTTTGTAGTCTTGTCACATGGGTCAGGCTTCTTCCTCCGACGAGCCAAAAACTTGAAATCAGATTGCCCATGTGCATGTGGATTGGGGGCTTTAATGGCGGACATTTTGTCCCCCCTCCCCCTCTTTCTCTCCATAAACTTTTGTCAAATTGAGTCCCCTAAATCTTATTATATGGTCTCTAAATACATCATCATAACTAATAATATGAATTATTAACGTATTATTAATAATTACGATAATATTCACATTATTTTAACTGATCTGTCCCCAAAGGCACTTTAAACAACCGCCGCCCCATATTTCTGAAAAAGCCAAAAAAGTGCTAAAACAGGTAGCCCAATGTTAATTTCAGCGAAGGGGTTTTCTTCTTTTTTTTTTTTTTTATAAAAAAAATTATTTATAAATGCATTTTTTTAACTTGATAATGTCAGGAAATTTCTTACTAACTTGCAGACCAAAGCGTGCTCACCTTGATTGCTATTAAAAATACCAATTTAGAATTCTCCAAAAAGGTCACATCCCGGCAAGACTTTTTGTTCATTGGCTGGTTCTTTGCCTTCTCACTTAAGTATCGTGCAAAAGTAGTCCAATCCATGAAAAGGCTGTGCCGAGCTAAGATTCTTGCAGTGCACAACTGCAATGCTGAACGCTCCTTTTCAGTGGGCCATCAAAAATACCATCTGGGATGCGGCTCCTCCAATGTTTTCTTTAACAAGTACTTACCAAGCTGGTGGAATTTATCTCTTTTTTTTTTTTTTAATTTATAATTTTTTTATTAAAAAATATATTTAATGTTTATTTTTTACAGCAGAGACAGCTGAAAAATGGAACCAAGTTCATCAGGTTAACGTGTATTTCTTTTCCTTCTATACAATTTTTTCTCTTCAACTTGTTATTAATAAATATGAAAATAATCAAAAAGTGAAGACTGACGAGCCTTTTAATATGTATTTAACATTTATATTACTTAATAGCAATACACAGCACACCTTTTATATTTTATCTTCTCAATAAAGTATTTGCAAAAAGAGAAAAACTATGTTTATGCATATTTATTTGCCTATGGTTTTTTGCTAACTCTTTATTTTGTTTTTCTTGGCTTCTTCTTCCGCAGGGATAGAATTAAAAAAGAAAATTATTTTCAAGTTATATAATATGATATTATAATGCCTAAATGTAATACATAATACATATAAAAAAAATGCAATGCTTCATACGTAATTCATTAAAAATGCAAGATGGTATATATTATGTGAAACGGTTTTCAGAGCAAAGGTAATAATTTAATATGAGGGAGATTGAATTAGAGTTTTAATTATCATTAAATAAGTAAATAAATAAATAATCATTCCTTAAAAATTTAACGGAGTGAGAAAAGAAAAAAAAAAAACAAAGATATTTATTTAATTAATCCAAGATAAATTTTGGTGGGTCGGACTTGGTTAACGTTAGATCCAACCAAAGTACCTTCCAATTCCCACTATCTTGTCGGTTCTGTTCTTTTCAATTCTGTTCGGCATCTTCGTCTGCCTCTTTAGTCGTTTACTATACTGCCAGTATAAAAACGGCATCGGCTTCCCCAAAAAACGACACCCTGCGGTTCGTTCGTTCTCAGAGCTTTTCTAGCGTTTTCAGAGAATTTCCGCTTGATTTTCTCGCCAAGCAAACAGGCCTCTGAGTTTTAAGAAAAATCCAATCTTTTTTTGATCAACAGCGAATTGGGCGAATCCAAAGGTGCGAGCTTTTTCACTATGGGCTGCACGCAGTCCAGGATCGAGAACGAGGAGGCTGTGGCCCGGTGCAGGGGCCGGAAGCTGTTCATGAAGGAGGCCGTCGCTGCCCGCAACGCCTTCGCCGCCGCCCACTCCTCCTACGCCATGGCCTTGAAGAACACCGGCGCCGCCCTCAGCGACTATGTCGAAGGGGAGGCCCCTCCTAATCAGCCTGCCGGTGGCGGCGCTGAAATCCCGGCGGGTTCTTCCGCCTCGGTTGTTCCTCCTTCCGCGGCGGCATCTTTTGGTGCGCCGCCCCAATCCGCCTTCGAGACGCTTCCCCCTCCGCCGCCGAAACCGGACTTCCCCACTGGGCGCTTGCAGCACGCGGCCAGCATGCCGGAGATGAAGATCCAGAAGTCGGAGCCGAATAAACCGGCGGGGCCCACGATAGTTGAGGATGAAGACGAGATTGAATTGGAAGCTCACGATAGCGAGAAATTGATAACGAAGCGGAGAGGTAGTAGCAATAGGGGAGAGCGGGCCCCACAACAGCAGCAGCAACAGCGGAGAAAGGAAGAGGAGGCAATGGGTAAAGAGGAGGCGGCAATGTGGAACCAGCCACTGCATGTGATGCAGCAGCATTCAAAATGGGGTGATTACTTATTTCCACCAATGGAGAGCATGCCAGAACCTGCTCTGGCGGAGCCGATAGATGGGGAGACGGTAAAGAAGGCGGCTGAGGAGTCGGTAGAGAGGAAGACGTTCGAAGAAAAGGCAAAGAGAGTAGAGGCGGAGGAATTGGTGTTGGAGGATGCGGAGAAGGCGGCCATGGAGGCTTCAGTATCGGTGCCTATGCCGGAGAGGAAGGTGCTGAGAAGAGGGAGAGGAGAAGGTGGTGGGAGAAGGACAGGAAAAGTTTTGAACTTGATGCAATTATTTGTGGAGCTTGATGATCATTTCTTGAGGGCTTCACAAAGTGCTCAAGAGGTTTCCAAGATGCTAGAGGCCACAAGATTGCATTATCACTCCAATTTTGCTGATAATCGCGGTAATGCTGTTTCTTGTCATTTTATAATACTTCTTGATCGCGAATTATAATGTTCTTGTTGAATTGTTTGTGTTAGTCTGAATTGGGGTTATGTATTGTATCTTTCTTTTGCTTTCTTGGAGTTGCTTGATAGAGCGTTTGAATTGTTGCCTATTCTGGAAAATCTTGGATGAAATTTTTTGTTCTATTGTTTTCCATGGGAGTTTCAGGTTCAGTTTAACAATCCAGTTTCCCGTGTTCATCTTTTAGTAATTTAATGTGTATGGTTGCCCGTGTATTATGCTGATATCTGTTTTGTAGGACATATGGACCACTCTGCAAGAGTGATGCGTGTTATTACATGGAATCGGTCATTTAGAGGAATTCCGAATGTTGATGATGGGAAGGATGATTTCGACTCGGAAGAGAATGAAACTCATGCTACTGTGTTGGATAAAATGCTGGCTTGGGATAAAAAGCTTTACGATGAAGTGAAGGTATGCCACAATGTGTCCTTGCTCATTGTCTATTTACCATTTTTCTGGTTTCCTTTCCATTTTATGAAATAAACACTATTTCTAATCTTTGTTGCATGTTTGAGATGTTGCTGCCTACATTTCATCATTGAAGTTCGTGAATCGGCAAACAATGTCCTACTCTCCTCTTAGCATTTGTGCATGGTACTAGATGTTGCGCATTAGATGAAATATTAGTTATTTCTTCTTGTTATTTTGCAATCTTTTGTATCTGATGCGCCTTCTTTTGTTGTTCACCTGACCTTGAATAGTTTTTACAGTGCAGGAAGTTTGATATTGCTGTAAATTGATGACTCTGTTAGTTGTGCATTTATTGACTTCATAACTTCCTGCTTTACAAGATGTGGGATTTTTTAATTGTCTTGAGTGATGAAGTTGGTGATTTATGCTCAGCTAGAGGTCTTTTGATTTTCTTTTCCTTTCTGTACCCTTGGAAATTTAGACTACTTCTATTAAATAGTGGCAATTTGTCAGGTCTGTTTCTCCAAAACAGACTGTTTTGCTTCAAAGCTTAAGATTTAGAATAAATCAGTTAATTACTGGCTTGATTGGCCAAAGAATGCTGAATGTTCTGTATTTTTTGGGGTAATGTTGACCTTTGTTCACATACAAGACCTAAATGCAGATTGCTACTGTTGTATAAATTTTCCTTATATATCACTTCCAATACGTGACTTTGGTGGAAATTTTGGTTGATTAAATTTTCATGTTGTTTTGTGTTGGGTTAGGGATTATGAATCAACCTTGTTGTTTCTTATTTGATAATTTCTGAGGAATCTTATGTGGGTTTTGTTTGCATTTGGATAGGCAGGTGAACTCATGAAGTATGAGTATCAAAAGAAGGTTGCTTTGCTGAACAAGCAGAAGAAACGTGGTATTAACCCTGAATCATTGGAGAAACTAAAAGCAGAAGTAAGCCGTCTGCATACGAGATATATTGTAGATATGCAATCAATGGATTCAACAGTTTTAGAGATAAATCGTTTACGTGATGAACGATTATATCCAAAACTCCTTCAGCTTGTTGATGGGTAAGTGACTGCTAGCACAAGAACAATAATTTGGTTATGAAAATCTGATCCAATAAAGGATGCAATCTTGTCTAATAAATTACAGAGCTTATATGGGATTGCAGAAAACACATTCATCAAATATATTTCATCTGCTTTCAATTGAACATATTTTAACTGCATTTTGCATCTTGGAAATTGTATGGGATACCAAGATAGTGGATCTATTGACAATATTAACCAAGAAGGAGCTCAAAAAAATTTTTTTTTCTAAGTTATTGAATCGGTCTATTTGTTAGATATTGCAAGGAGATGGATGATCATATATGTGTGATTCTTTCATTTCCATGGTATTTAATCACATTTTAAAGTTTGATTCTTAATTTCCTGGCTCACACTGTGGCCTTCATTGCTACAGCTTCCTAACCCTACTATTTGTGATACCATTCAAGCCAATGACATCTAGATGGCTAACTATCTTAGCCACAATCCATGAGACGTGTGACTTTGTAGAAGTGCATCACTTTAGCATTGTTTTGATTTGCATAAAATAGAAACTAATTGGGAAGAAAAAGAGAAGAAATGAAGGTGTTGTACTCTTTTATTGGAATTCTGCTGCTGAAAATATATTTGTAGTAAAAGCAGGATTAAAGTTGTTGGCAGCTTGAATCCCAGATTGTATTTGCCATAGTTGTCTCCTCCTGCAAGCAATATTTTTTATTCTGCTGATAACCAGTGTATGGATTTTAGGATGGCCACAATGTGGGAAATCATGCAAGGTCACCATGAGTCTCAGTCCATTATTGCAAATGCCTTGAGGTCTCTGCAGATCTTGCTGTCTCCCAAGGAAACAAGTGAGCTCCACAATGGTCATACCTTTCAGCTGTGGGTTATTGTGCAAGAGTGGCATGATCAGTATTGTAAGCTTATAGATCATCAGAAGGAGTACATTGGGGCACTGACCAACTGGTTAAAGCTGAATCTCATCCCCATTGAGAGCAATTTGAAGGAAAAGGTTTCTTCTCCACAAAGGGTTCAGGAGCCCCCGATTCTGGCACTTCTCATTGCTTGGAATGATCATTTGAGCAAACTTCCAGATGAAGTTGCAAGAACTGCCATAAAGAATTTTGCTGCTGTAATACAAACCATCTTCCAGCATCAAGAAGAAGAGATGAAGTTGAGAGACAAGTGTGAGGGTACACGAAAGGAGCTTACTCGCAAGACCAGACAATTTGACGACTGGTACAATAAGTTAATGCAGCGGAGGACCCATGAGGATCTGGATGCCAGCGACAGCACTCACAAGGATGCTATTGTAGAGAGACAGTTTGATGTGGACAAGTTGAAGAAAAGTTTAGAAGACGAGGAGGAAGAGTACCGGAAGCAGTGCCTTCAGGTGAGAGAGAAGTCTTTGGCAAGCCTTAAAACTCGCTTACCTGAGCTTTTCAGTGCAATGTTCGATACTGCCCAAGCTTGTTCAGATATGTACAGGAATTTGAGCTCCATAGCTCACGGACGAAATTGAAGGTCATCAAAAGTATAGGAACGTGTGCATTTATACAATTTGCAATAGGAATGTGTGCATTTATACAATTTGCTTCTATACCAAGCATTTTATAGTGAACCTTGAGGAAGAAAATAAAACTTGTATAATGTGTGATATAAAATAAGCTCCTGCTGCTAATTTTGTATGGAACAGGCTACCAATGTAATTTATATATGCTTTAATTTAATTCCAAGTTTCATTGCAAGAGATCTTGCTGGTTCTTGATTGGATGTAAGACTTGGTCATGTTGAACAGTTGGTGGCCTCTAACATTGCAACAGCTCATTGAGTCTTGGACACCAATAATTTGCATGGTCTTATTACTTTAGGAGCACATATAGATGGTATAAGCTGCTGCTGCAAGTTTTGTATGGAACAGGGCCATCAACATAATTTATTTGCTTCAGTTTAACTCAACTGAGTTTTATTGCAAGGGATCTTGCAAGTTCCTGGTTGGATCAATATTTGATCATGTTGAATAGGTGAATTTCCCAATGCAATAGTACTTGTTCACAACATTAGTGCTTACAATAATCTGCGAGGAATCTCTTCTTACATTTGTTCAGCTTCTGTTATATACTTCCCCAATTTCTTTCATTACATCGTCCAAATACGTAGCCTCGAACGCCACCCGTGTCAGATACCACAGGTCCCCTATTGGATCAGCAGGTTCTTGGAGGTTCCCGCACTCTGCCAATTTAGTGTCACCCGGAGCAGCAAAGGAATCTTCCACTTCTGGTCTTTGTTTCACTTTTTAGATTCACCCTGTGAGGCCTTGGAGGGCAAGCTTTTGCCAGTCTCTTGGCTGCAGGTAAGTAGTGGGAAGCAAACATCCAAGATCATCAAATCAAACTTGTCAGAAGAAACATAAATGGTAAGAAGAAAGTGCATACTTTTCTTCGAGTAACTATGTGATGACCCTGCTAATTCTGCATGTATAGCGTATGCAGACAGAAGTTATGGGAAATATGAAATGCCATTGACTTACTGCACTTTTGAACTGGTTTTGCAGGATTATCTTCTGCTACCAAGAAGCAAGTGAAATTTACCTATCTCGTGGAAAAGGTCGTTAATGTTATGTGAAGTTTTTGCTGATGTTTCTATAAAGAACATTCCATTCTCGCCAGCATATAGCTCGCCCTCCTGCAAGTGAAAATGAAGAATCCAGGGATTATCACCAAGAAAACATCAGCAAACCAGGAGTCAAGTCTACAAGTTAGGTGGCTTGCTCACGCTTAATTTTAAGAATATGTGTTTCTTAATCTATACCTTCAGTGAAAATTAGAACGGCCATCTTGTCTTGATTGGGAAAAAGAAAAACAAAGGATATGCATTTTTTTAATGAAGCATAAATGAAGATTCTGAAAGTACCTCATTCTGCACCTCTCTCTTCGAGTCCAAATCGGTTTTGTTTGCCACCAGTGACATTACCAAATTAGGATTTCCTGAAAAAAGTAAACGCAGAAGAAAAGATCATCCTTTGGATTGGCCTTACAATTTACGTAGGATGGAAACAGAAAGAAGAAAGAGGTTCAGATTTGTATAGAAATGGAGTTGCATGAAAAAGGAAGAACGGTTCTAAGCAGTGAGTCTGCTTCTGGACAGTTCTTTATGAGAGCTACTTTAACTTGATAGGTCACCTTGTCTTTGCAGTTCCTCAACCCACTTCTTGGCTCTTGTGAACGTATCCTGAAGCAAAAGATCGGTAGATAACATAAGGGAAAAGAATTCTTAAAGAGATCAGCAAACAACAGATGATCCAGAGTCCACTGAAGGTTTTTAAAAACTGTTTTTAAGCAAGAAAAGCTATATCAGTGAGCAAGATGCTGGAGGTGCTTACCATGCTTGAGATATCATACACAACTATTGCTGCTGCTGCCCCACGGTAGTACATTGGAGCCAAGCTATGATATCGTTCTTGTCCCGCCGTGTCCCATATATCAAACTTAACAGTGGCTTCAGGTAATGAAAGCAACTGTGTAAAAAAGGCTGCTCCTATGGTTGGTTCCTGCAGAAAGGCAAGTACATATGCTTCAATTAAGAAACAAATAAATGGATAAGAAATGTGCTTGCAGAAGAGAAAAGTACGTGAATGTGAACCTGACTGTCAAAGAACTGGCCCTTGATAAATCTTAATACCAAACTGGTTTTCCCAGTTCCCATATCTCCCAAAAGCACCTAAAAGGGAAGAAATCAAACATGATCAGAACAAATGGGTTTCATCAGAATCAAAATAAAAAGGTCTCTTGCTGCATCTCTAGTAGAAAATACTGATTAAACATCAGAACCCGCAAAATGCTAGTGCCATATATTTTGGAGGCTTTTAATCCTAGTCGATGGAGCGATTACGGGTTGGTTAACCATGATGATGGCTCGAGTAGTACACCGGTTCTCATTCTGCAGACTACACCTACATTGATGACTATACATGCAATTAATGTAACCATTAACCACCAGATTCAATGAAACAAATAAACGAGTCCTATATTAAGCCTTGAGGAGATTTCTTGCAACAACATTTTGAGGGTGTACCTCCAAATCTAGCATAAGATTATACTATGATCCTAAAAAACGAGGTATAACTCCACGTCATAAAAAACGAGTTTTGATATAGCAATAATGCATAAATGGATGGCATAGTCAAATAAATGTACAAATGATCCTAACAATTTATCCTTACTCTACACTCATCAAGGACAACGCTTCTCCCATCATTTTTTTTTTTTTTTTTTGGTCACAAGAAGGGAAAAGAATACAGCTCTAAAATGAGAAATGGCATTTCTCCAGGCACACATAAATAACAGGATGAAATATGTGTCAATAAAATGAACACGGGGACGAGGTAATTAGTAAACTAATGAACCATTTATTCTAAAGAGGAAAAAAAAGAAAAAGAAAAAGAAAAAAAGAAAGATTGAAATAGCATTTGAGGGTAAGACGTACCCACCAGCTTGGCTTGTATGAACCTGTTGCCAGGCCTTGTCATTTGCAAAACTTTGGTCAATCTCTCCAAATCAAACACAGAACTCTTGGATAAAGGATAAAGAGCGATGCCCTTTTAAGTTTAGATTACTAGTAATCTTGAGGCAGAGGTTGTCTTGTAAAAGTTGCAGAAGCAATCGAAAGGTAGGATCTCATAAGGCACTCAAAGTGATGGACACAAGGAACAAAAACAAGAATGGTAGCTTTTGGTTAGAGTTACGCTTTGACTGGTAGTTTCTTTGTTATCTTTCAAGTTTTCTCTCTCTCTCTCTCTCTCTCCTTCCTCTCCCATTGGCTAAGATTAGATGGCCCATTGATCCATTGATTAGGGTTTATTGTTACATATAGATTTAAATTACATTATTATAATTATTAAATATATATTTATAATAATAATTATTAAATATAATTATATATTAAAAAATTAAAAATATAAAGTTAATAATCATAATAATAGATGAAGAGAGATGGGGAAGAGTGGGAGGCCTTGGCTCCGTTGGCCTCCACCAAGTCCATGTTTTATTATATAAAATTGTAAAATTTTTTACATAAAAACCTATTTGTCCCCACTAAAGATCTACTTGTTAACCCCACCGAAAATTTCCTTTTTCCTCCCACTTAAAATTCGGAATTAGTAGATTTATTGACCTAAAAAACTTCAATTAATATTAATTATTATAATTATTATCAATTTCTTATAATTTCTCTAATATATTTGTTTGTTACATTTATTATATATATGACTATATACAATTGATTATAATTATATCTAAATTGAATTATATACAAGATAAATTTATCTCTATATTTAATTTAAGATAAATGAAGTTATTATAAAATAGTTTTAAAATGCATATAAATGAAACATGTAGACTTAGTTAAATAGTCTCGTATGCAATAGATAACTAATATATATAATAAATTTTTTCTTGGCTAATTATGTAAGCCGCATTTGAAGTTTCTGTCTTCTAACCGAAAGTATTTTGCAACAAAAATAATATTCAAATTTTATTGTATTTTAAATATTATCTTATTAATTACACTTTACCTTGTCACCACTGACTTAAACTCCTAAATTTGCCCCTGGACAATGTGTGAACCAGCATCCTCCGTGATGTGTTTAATTCACCATTCATGTAGCTCCTCCGCATTTGATTCCCATGGGGCCTCTAAATGGAAAGGTCTTCTGGACCTTTGATTCACCATTCATGTATTACGATCCTAATTTGACTCTAATTTTTGTAATATTAACGAATTTGAGTCCATTTAGTTAAGCCTCATGCATGATAAGTCCCTTGGAGAATCACCAAATGCGAAATATAGAAAGAAACTGGATCATAAAAAGAAATTTAGAAAGAAATAAAAAAAAAGAAAAAGAAAAAGGCAACTGAATGATCGAAACATGCATATATTATTATCATTTTTTCTTTTTTTCATTTCTTTCTCTGCCAGCTTTTTAAACCCATCTCGATACTAAGTTCAAGATTTTATTCGGCATACAACAGGAAAGGAGATCGACAGGTTTTGCTGGGGTCAGGGTCAACTGCATGAAAGCATTCACGACCCTTTTAAGAGCACGTCTGTGTGAAAAGTTATTAGGTAGATCGAGTCAATCATGTCAAAGTTAACACAGTAGTGTTAATTGGGAAGCATAGAATATCAAAGACTAGACATGAGTCAGTGATCATTAAATATAAGATTCGGGGCGAGGTGTGACGTTCAAAATCTGAATTTTACTCTCTTCGCCAATTCAACCAGATCAAAATATTAATTTTGAAGTACAAAACCTTGGGGGGAGAGATGGGTGCGATGAAGAGAAGCAAAACCAATAGGCTAAAAGTGATGATCTTCTTCATTTTTGGAGCTCTTTGTATCAAACTGACGGGAATGTGCTGGTTCACTGCATGTTGGCTGGAGCCCGGTGGAGGGGTTCGCCGTAGAATTTGTCCCAAAAAGGTGTTTTTTTCTCTGATTGCATTAACGAGCCTCTTTGCTAGTAAATTCTTGTTTTGGTCAAAGCTCATTGACTTTCCATAATCTCACAACTTTGTATCTTTAAATCATAATCTACTAGTCTAGAAGCGAGTCCTTAATGAGCTTTTTAGTTTTTATAATTCTACCTAACGTTTCAATTCATTTTTAATTGCTTTTTTCTTCTTTTTTTTTTCTTTTGTTACGAGGGAGGCTGAAAGACGAGGAAAGGAGAATAGAGCCATCAAGACTCAGATACGGGACCACAAATTTTAACAAGATATAAAGAAGCTAAGAAATTTCGACGAGATGTCCCAATCAATTGTTCTAGAAGTACGAAACTTTCAATACATTTTTCTAGCTACCGATGATGACGCAAATTTGAAGGATAACACAATAAATGGGGTGATGTAAACATATTACCAATCCTACGTTACGGTAAATTAGAATATTTCTTAGTCCCTCAAAAAAGCTCTTAAATTTATTTATTTAATTTTTTTGGCTACCAAACCATAATTTATTCTCTATTTTCCTTTATCAAATTTGAGCTAATGTCGCGCAAACTCCTTAAAAAGGGGGAGGAACGGAATACGAGTGGATGTTTTAAAATATATATTTCTTTTTTGTTTCTCGCCATCTTTATTCTTTTTTATATTATATTGATATCCAGTGTGCTTTTATTGCATTGCATTAAATAATCCCTCATGCATTAATTATGAACTTTTTTTTAAATAAATAAATAAATAAATAAATATATATATATATATATTTTTTTTTCTTTAACGTCTCTTTTCTTCTTTTGTATTTCCTCAGTATCAAGTTTGCTTTTTTCACCTTATAAATTTTAGCAAGTTGTGGATGTTATTAATTTTCAATAAAATTTGTGAAAAATGGCGCGTAGTTTATAAATATTTAATCGTGTGGATACAATAAAATCTAGGTACTAATTATTTGTATTCAAAAAGTATGTGAGTATAATATATTTATTTCTTAATTTTTATGATTTAAATATAATTTTATTTATATTTAAATTTAATTTATTTATATTTAATTTTAAAATTTTAAATAATCATATATTCAAAATTAAAAATTTGAGTGTACTGGTATTCAAATTTGGAATACTTATACTTAAATTTGATATGAGTATTCAAAATTAAAAATTTAAGTATAATTTTTATTTGATTTAAATATAACTCTACTTGTATTTAAATTTGGAGTTCTTATACTTAATTTTAACAATTTAAACAATTGGTTACTTAAAATTTAAAATTTAAGTCTACTTGTACTTAAATTTGAGATATTTTATTTAATTTAAAAAATTTAAGTATTTAAATACTTAAAATTAAAAATTTAAGTACAATTTATCTAATCTAAATACAATTTTATTTGTACATAAATTTAGAGTATATATATTTGATTTTAAAAATTTGAGTAATTAAGTACTGGAAACTAAAAATTTGAATTTATTTATATTCAAATTTGAAATATTCATACTTAATTTTAAAAATTTGAGTAATTAGATATTCAAAATAAAAAATTTAAATACAATTTCTCTAATTTAAAGACAATTTTGTTTGTATTAAAATTTATATTAGTTATATTTAATTATAAAAACTTAAATAACTAGGTGTTCAAAATTAAAATTTTAAATATAATTTTTTAGTAGAATATAATTTTAATATACATGCAAATTTAAATTTTTAGTTGATAAAAATAAATTCATATGCTTCATTTGGAGTGTAATTGAAATATTTTTAATATAATTAAACAAAAAGATAAAGGAAAGAAGTTCAAAAAAAAAAAAAAAAAAGAAAAAGGAGCAAAGCTATAGGTTTGAAATGCCTTAGAATGTTCTAGGAGAGCTTAGAGGCTTACTAGGACCCTAGAACATTCCACTTTATTCTAAAATCCCTTTGATTATGTAGATATGTAGAGATCCTTGTAGAATTCTCTAGAGTTTTGATTGTAGCCATTAGATTAGATGAATCTCAGCCATCCATTTAGGAGGTAGGATTGTATATAAAAGGGACTAGCCATAATGGTGGAGGCATCGAATTCACTTGTACCCTTTCTCAAATATAATATAGTGATTTCTTTCTCTCATTATTCTCTTTGGTGGTTTCTGGTGGTGCTCTACTTTCTCTTCACCATCCAAGGGGGGAGGCTGACTTAGCTTCTATTAGGGGCGTAAGGAAAGCTAATTGCCGTATAGTCGTGAGGGAAACTCGTGTGTCCGTGACAGGTGGTATCAGAGTAGGTTTGTGAGGCATAATGTCGAACACCATAGAGGAGAATGTGGTGAGGGAACACCAAGGGATGGAGAGGGGACGTGATCCATCTCCCGCTCAAGATGGGAATAAGAGGAAGGAGTGTGGATGTAGCAAGAATTGTTTTGCCATCACTCTTGCTAATATGGAGGAAAAGTCCAACATCCTTGAATAGGTAATGTTTGAAATGGGTACATGTATTGAACGTATTGAACATAATTTTGATGCCTTAGAATCTCACATATTAAAAGAGCTTAACAAAGTTAAAGGGGACGTCTAAGAGTGTTTTTCCAATAATGAAGGGTGTTATGAGAGTGAGTAAGCCTTTAAGGCAACAGTCATGCAGATTGTCAAAAGCTTACAAACTTAAGTGACCTCTTTAGAAACCATTCTGGAAGAGATGTGCCAAGACGTAGCCATGTGCAAGAAGGTCGTGGCTAGCGATGGCGGGTCAAGGGGAGCTCCTAGGGTGGAAACTCCTAAGCCCAGAGAATTCTCGGGTAAGAGGGATGCCCAAGAGGTGAAGAATTTTCTTTGGCAAATTGAGAGATACTTTGAGTGTCTAAAGATGGCATACGAGCGAGACAAAGTGAGCACGACGAGCTTTTACCTTGCGGATATAACAACTTTATGTTGGCAAAGGAAGCATACGGATATGCAAAAAAGCCTTTGCACCATAAAGATATGAGAAGACTTCAAGAGGGAACTTAAGAGGCAATTCTTCCTTAAGAACGTGGTTTATGAAGCACGCAAGCAACTGGGGGAGCTGAGACATAAGGCCTCTATCCTTAATTATGTTAGGGATTTCACTATGTTGTTGTTAAAAATTCCAAACTTAGGGGCAGAAGATGCACTATTCTATTTCGTAGATGGACTCCAAGATTGGGCCAAGCAAGAAGTGTAGCGATGAGGGGCGAAAGACGTTGATGAGGCCATTGCAATTGCAGAGTCTCTCACCGAGTACCAAAGGAGTGAGTCTTCTAAGAATAAAAGCTCAAAGAGTAACTCTAACAGAGGTGGGGGAGAAAAAGATAGAGGCCAAGGAAGTCACGACCCGTCTATGAGAAGAGACTATAAGGAGAAGAAGCAATCCTTCATGCCTAGAGGAGGGTGCTTCATGTACAAGAGGCCACACCTTATGAAAAATTGTCCAAAATTGGGTTCGTTGGCAACTATGATCGAACAACAAGAGTCACAAGTAGTTGATGCTTCAACAAAACAGATTGGTTCCTTACAATTGCTTAACACTCTTAAAGGCAAACAAGAGCTCTAAGCAATAAGAGGTAAAGGGTTAATATTTGTAGATGTGCAAATAAATGGACAGTAAGCCCAAGTCATGGTCAATATAGGCACTACTCACAACTTCATCACCGAGGAGGAAGCGACATGGTTTGGTCTCTTTATGACCACTGGTGGGGGTTGGCTTAAGATCGTCAACATTGGTGCCAAGTCTTTACATGAGGTTGCCCAAAATGTACCAATGAGTGTTGGTCCACGGAGAGGGATAGTTGACTTTTCAGTGGTGCACATGGATGATTTCAAGATCGTACTTGGCATGGACTTTCTTCGTAAGGTACAAATCGTGCTTATGCTATATTTAAACTCCATTTGTGTGCTTGAGAAGGAGGCCTCGTGCATGGTTCCTACCACCCTAAGGGTAAGTGATAGGGAAATCCTATCGGCAATGCAAGTAAAAAAGAGTCTCAAGCAGGGGGAAGTCACATACTTGGCAACGATGGTGACTAGCGATCCCTCCAACTTTGTAGTGGCAGACCCATTCTAGAAGATTAAAGATATCCTTGAAGAAAACAAGGATGTCATGCCTCTTGAGCTACCCAAACAACTTCCCCCAATGAGAGAAATTGATCATAGAATAGAGTTAGAGTAAGGGTCTAAGCTACCCGCTATGACCCTTTATCGCATGGCACCTACCGAGTTTGAAGAGTTGAAAAGATAGTTGGTTAGTTTACAAGACGTGGGTTAGGTTTGACCTTCAAAGGCTCCTTATGGTGCTCCAGTCTTGTTCCAAAGGAAGTATGATGGTTCATTATGTATGTGTATTAACTATAGGGTGCTCAATAAGATTACAATAAAGAATTGATACCCCCTTCCTCTCATTCCTGATTTGTTTGATAGATTAGGACTAGCTAAGTGGATTACAAAGGTGGACTTGCATTCTAGATACTATCAAGTTCATATCGCAGAAGGGGACGAGGCAAAGACCACCTGTGTTACCCGCTATGGTTCCTTTGAGTGGTTGGTGATGCCCTTTGGGCAAACTAACGCCCCTGCCACTTTCTCCACACTCATAAATCAGATTTTTTGGCCATGCTTAGACCAGTTTGTAGTGGCCTACTTGGACGACATCCTTATCTATAGTGAGACTCTTGAAGACTATGTAAACCACTTACAAATCGTGTTCAAGTTTTTGCGGGATAACAAACTTTACATAAAAAAGGAGAAGTGCACTTTTGTGGCATAGGAAGTACCCTTCCTTGGTCATGTGGTAGGGAATGGACGAATTAGAATATATGAAGAGAAGGTACGGGCCATCCAAGCTTGGGAATCACCAAAGAATGTGCCACAATTGCGATCATTTCTTAGTTTAGCCAACTACTATAGACGGTTCATTGAGGGATACTCGGTACGTATAACTGCACTAACTGACTTGTTAAGGAAGAACTGGTCATAGGAATGGATAACTCGACAACAAATGGCCTTTGAAGGGTTAAAGGCTGCGATAAGTAAAGAGCCTGCCATTGTTCTCCCTAACTTTACTAAGACATTTGAAGTCCACACCGATGTTTTTGACTTTACTATAAGAGGGGTCCTAATGCAAGAAGGGCATCTTGTGGCTTATAAGAGTAGGAAATTGAATGACACCGAATGGAAGTACATGGTGCGGGAGAAGGAGATGACTGCTATTGTGCATTATCTCCATACTTAGTGTTATTACTTGTTGGGTTCTCAATTTACAATCAAGACGGACAATACAGCCACTAGTTACTTCTAAACCCAAAAGAAACTGACCCTGAAGCAAGTCAGGTGGCAGGACCATTTGACTAAATTGAACTATATGCTGGAATATAAGCCAAGTAAAGCTAATGTAGTTGCTGATGCTTTAAGTTGCAAAGTAGAATTGGTGGCCATCTCTTAAGTAAAAGGGGGTATCAAAGGCTTAATTCGAGAGGGGCTCAAGCATGATCCCATAGTTAGACAAATTACCGACCTTGCTGTTAAGAGGGGGACAAAAAGGTTTTGGGTGGAGGATGGCTTAATCTATACTCGGGGTAGGTGACTCTATGTGCCTAAATGGGAAAATATAAGACACTCCTTTATTAAGGAGTGTCATGATACCAAGTGAGTAGGTCACCTAGGTATAAGGAGGACATGGGCATTATTGGAGGCAACGTACCATTGGCCTCAGTTGAGGGATGAGGTTGAGATGTGTGTTAGAACTTGTCTTGTGTGCCAACAAGACAAGGTTGATCACCAATTACCTGGAGGCTTACTAAAGCCTTTACCAATACCTCAAAGGCTTTGGGAGACCATCACTTTGGATTTCATTTCTGCCTTACTCAAGTTAGAAGGGTTGGGGTTAATTATAATGGTTGTGGATTGCTTTTAAAAGTATGAGATTTTTATCCCTGCCCCAACTGATTGTACAGCTGAAAAGGCAGTGCGACTATTCTTTAAAAATATGGTAAAGTATTGGGGTTTGCCGTGCTACATCATAACCGATCATGATCCTTGTTTCATTGGTCGACTGTGGGACGAATTGTTTAGACTCTTGGGGACCGAGTTGCATTTCTCTACGAGTTTTCACCCTCAAACTGATGGCCAAACTGAGAGGGTGAATGCTCTTTTGGAGTGCTATCTTAAACACATTGTAAGTGCTAAATAACGTGATTGAGGAAAACTCTTGGACGTGACTCAATTTTCTTACAATCTACAAAAGAGTGAGGTGATTGGGAGGACTCTCTTTGAGTTGGCGATTGGGCAACAACCTTTAATGCCTCATAGTGTGGATACGGATTCATCAACCAAAAGCCTAGGAGCCCTAAAGATGACCAAGTCATGGAAGGAGCAAGCCGACATAGCCCATTCCTACCTCGATAAGGCAGTTAAAAAGAT
The DNA here is from genome assembly GCA_019804595.1 of Bruguiera parviflora. NCBI lineage: Eukaryota > Viridiplantae > Streptophyta > Magnoliopsida > Malpighiales > Rhizophoraceae > Bruguiera > Bruguiera parviflora. The sequence continues at coordinate 9,645,682 of CM034051.1, read as the reverse complement.
GAAGAAATAGGCAGATAGAAAAAGACGACAAGTTGAGCTTGCTATTGGAGACAAGGCAATGGTCAAAATTTTGCCCCAACAATTCAAAACTTTCCGTTTTGTCCATAAGGATTTTATAAGGAGATATAAGGGACCATACCCAGTCCTAGGGAAGGTTGGTAAGGTCTCTTATAAATTGGATTTGTCCAAAAACTTTAAAATCTACCCCGTCTTCTAAGTAAGTATGCTCAAACCATTCAAGGAAAATCAGAAAGATCTAATACATGGAGTATCCAATAGAGCTCCTCCGATTGTGGTAAAATCCTATGAGAAAGAAGCTTCTCCTCAAGATAGTTCCTTCTCCTCCCATCCACCAATTCTTTTCCGCACCCTGTCAAGCACAAGACCAAAGACTTTTTTCTTGGAGTAGCCTCCCATCATTAGGAGTCCCAGATACTGTTGCTGACTCTCTATAGCCGCGACTCCCAAGCAATAAGCAATTGCATTTTTATCAACTTCTCGCACATTGCGACTGAAAGAGAGAGTTCAATCTTATCCAGATTTGTCTTTTGTCATGACGCTTCCTCGTATCGGGATAGAATGCGTGGAAGTTGTTGGCACTCTGTTATGGAAGCTCTGGTGAACATTAAACTGTCATCAACAAAATATAAATGAGTCATTGCGGGTACCCCTACAGGTGTGAGTTTAGCTTCATCAACGGGAGCCGGCTCGCATCCGTTGTGTGACAAAATAACAAGCAACGTCTATTAGATCATTTTACACCACTATTTACACAAAATATTAAGGTTTGAGTTATGGGTCTTTAACCTCATATATGTTACTTATTTTCTTATTTTGTTTTCTATGTAGGAGAAATTCTTACTTAAAACTCAACAGCTGCCCTGATTTCATAATAGGAATAGACATGGAGATAGCAGATTCCTCTGTCTAAGGCCTCTGGTTGGCAAGAAGGAATCCCGCGGGATCGAATTGACAAATGATAGAATAGGAGACCGTAGACACACCACGCACTATTAATTCAACCCATTCAACCACAAAAAGCCCATTTGAAGCATAATCTGCTCTAAAAAAAGCCCACTCCACCCTATCACAGGCTTTGCCCATGTCCAACTTCAGCGTCATGTATCCTTTCTTACCACTTTTGTGCTTATAATGGAAAGTCTCAGAGGCTAGAAGATCATCATCCGCAATTTAATCTTCCAGATACGAAAGCACTTTGCGACTCAGAAATAATCATTGGAAGAATAAGCTTCAGTCGGTAAGCAGTAACTCTGAATTATCTTAAAAATAACATTGCATAGGCTGATAGGTCTGAAGTGCTTGTTTTTGGAGCAGAGATCTTTGGTACGAGACCTATGAAATTGTGGTTTACAGAACTAGGATCCCCACGATGATTGAGAACAACCAATGGCTTCTCAACTACATCATCACCAATAATATGCTAAAACGTCTGATAAAAAATTGCTGGCATACCATCCGGGAACAGACGTTGAAAATACGCGTAACAAAAATTAGTGTATTAGGCCCAATCTGAAGTAGCAAAAAAGGCCAATCCACAAGCCAATTAATTGTCTCATTTTAAAGAGGCCCAGGAGCTATGCAACAAAATAATGAAGCCGAAGCCATGTAATGTGAAAACAGAAATCTAATGAGAAGGCTGAAAACTACACGATGATTTGAGAAAGCAATTATTTCAGAAAGTTAAAAAAAAGGGGGGGGGGGTTGAAATAAAGAGAAATGAAAGTAGTCAATTGGGTGAAAAATAAGAGAGCATAAGATTATTGGTATGCCTCATGAAACGACCCCCAAAATGCTTAAAACATTTCTCTACACTTCGCCACAATTTTTTTTTTTTCTTTTGCCTGAATGAAGGTCAAAGATTCGTACAACGCTTGAGCCAAGAATCAAGACTCGAACATCAAACCAACGAGTTTCTCAAATGCAAGACTGTCACACATACATTTAGGCACCACATATAATTACCCTTTTTTGAGTATTATATGGTCCCACTAATCTATTTGTTCACTCTATTTAGAGACGAATCGTCAGAAAGGAAGTAGCAGCAGAGAAGATTCGATGCGGTAAATGGGTGGATTGGGTTGGATTATTTCGGTTGTCATGTCTTTGTAATTATAGGCATATCCAGTTTCAACAATGTGTCTTAGTTTCGTTGAACTTCTAATACATGAAATTTTGGATTCATTGAGTTTCATATAAATTAAATTTTAAATTTTAGATTTGTATTGTAAATTACTCAAATTTTAGGTAAATTAAGTTTTAAATTATTCGAGTTTTGTAACAATCTTTATTAATTTTTTTGGTTATAGAGGAAGTCAAAGAATCGGGAAATGAGAATTTAATCACTAGATCTCAAACACAGAAATAAGAAGTTTCAACAATGGTGTTTCAATTAATTATATTAGAACCAAGAGACCGTATTAATTAGATTTCAAGTTACAGATCATTAATATTTTTACTCAGTGTGATTTGGATCAAATCGTGTTCAAGTAAATTAAGTTAGATTATTCGGGTTAGATCACTAGCATATCCATTTTTCTTAAATTCAGCCGTTGAAACTGCAAACAAGCTACTTATTCAATAGCCAGTCAACTGTCCCTCGAAACTTTCAATACGGAACGGGCCATTTATTGGTACGAGATCCATAACATATGCGACTCATTCAAATGCGTCGCCCCGGGCTACACTCTCTCAAAGTGGTGGGGTGGGGAATTAAGGTTGAACGACAAACAGATATAAGAATTTTGCAAGAATTTGCAATTCTAACCAACGCTTTAATTTACACTGATTACATGGATAATATAAACTTTGTAAATCACTTCAATAATGTTGGGGATTAATAAAAACTACCATTAAATTGGCCATGTGATTTGTTAAGTGGCTTGTAATTTTTAACTATCTTGATGAATACAGAGACATTTTTTAATTCATTATTAGATAAGGGGATTAAGTCGAACAACATTACTCTTTTTTTTTTTTTTAAATTATTACAGTCAAGTAGTATCACAGGTTAATTCTTCTACATAAATAGCACTCTGCATTTTTTTTTTTTTTTTATAGTAATGCGATCAAGTCAGGTGGTACCACAGTTTAGTTTTCTCACATTGTACTGTTCATCTCTCTAATTATTCAGTTCATCTCTTCACTCTGCTCATGGAAACCATCTACCCCAAGATTAATTAGGATATTTACAAGGAATCATTTGCTCATAATCATATGATTTGAGCCTTAATTTAGAAAATGGTGAGCGATTTACTTCCCTACCAGGACAATCTTAAGGTTACATAGAATTAGCCTTGAAATTCACGTATATTGAGTTACAAATTTAAATAATTTTAATTGATGCTAGGCCAAGATGGTATTTCAATAAAATTACAAAATTTTTCAACCCTTCAATAGCCATCCATTAGGCATTATGTAAAACCATGGATATAATCATTTGTTCAAATCGGTCCATTTCAGGAGCAGCCGGCGTTCAGACATTTAGAGCACGTGTAATTTTGCACAACAAATTATCGCTAGTAAGGGTAGAGCTGAGCGTCTCGATTTCAAGTTTCAAATACCAATTAACCAAACAAAATGGTTAATTTTGGTAGAAAAAATACATCAGTGGCGAATCAAACAACTATTATAATAGTGTAGTATGGATTTGCCTCCAAAACGTGCCAAGTTATTGACCAGTCTCATGTAATTAACCTCTTATTTTGCAACCTATAAAACCCAGGTGTGCACATGACTTTATAAGCCCCTCACATTGGTCGAACGCACCCACTTGAAAGCTTCCAAGACCTGCAAAAACGAATTTCTTTCACTATGGAGCCTAGCAAATGGTGCAATTCCGGCTATGATCGGATGGTAACGTTGAATGCAGAATCGAAGACACCCAGATGGAGATTGCTGTGGAGAAGAATAATGAAGTTAAAGAAGAAGCTTTTTTATTGCTCACCAGCTGCAACTACTCGGGTGCGTTTTTCTTATGATCCTTATGCTTTCTCTCAGAATTTTGATCAAGAATCAATGTGGTCGGATCCCGACAACATCTCCCGGTCGTTCTCTGCAAGATTTGCTGTTTCTTCGAGGATTTTTGAGAAGAGTGAGTTGGTGGATTGTTGATGACAGGGAGAAAATGTTTTGAGTGGTCTGTGTTTTTTTCTCTGTTTTTTTTCATCATGCAAAGGCTCATTAGTTGTGATGTTTGCTTTCTTTTCAATGTTACTGCTATTGTAATTAAACTTCCTTCTTCTCTTTCTTCATTTTCTTCATCTATATATATTTTTCAGGAAAATTCATTTCACTTTCATGTCAATGACTGAATTTTCTTCATTTTTTTCTTTGTTTAGTTTTCGAGCTTCTGCTTCTTTGCTCTGTCTCTCTGTCTCTCTCTGCCTTGGATCAAAAGCAATTGAAGATGCCTTTGGATTATGTAGGAGACTTTTTTTTTTTACTTTTTTCCTAGTAAGTTTGACGCAATCCAAGATTTGAGAATTTAAAATGAAAAAAAAAAAAGTAGAATTTAAGTAAATAATAAATTTATAAATTTAATATTATATTTTAACTGAAAAATAATAAAATTAAATAAAATATAATAAAATACTATATTTATAAATTTGATATTATATTTTAATTTGTAATTTTAAAATATTAAATTCATAAATTTTTCTTTACCATATATTACTTATTTTATAATCTCACTTTTAATATCAAAATTTTAAATTATACAATTAATACACACATATTTAAAATTTTAATAGTAAAAACATTATAAAATATTTTGTGCGTATAAAAAAATACTCTTTGAGTATTAAATAAGTTCTGGCCTGCTAGGACTGTTAGTTAACAATAGCAGCCGGTCCAACTGTTGCTGCTTTAGTTGTTCGAGGGTCATCTAGCCATTCCCAAAGTCAACATTCAAGATTGATGGCGGTGGTGTATTGTATGACGGTTGATTAGGTAGAAAATGCTACTAAATTGCTAGCTGACCATACTACACATGATGAATAGAAGAGGCTGCAATTTTTGGTCTTGGACCAACATAATAATTGATCCTCCTACTTTCCTATTCCTACTAGTAGTGTGGTGGAAACAATTAATGATGATTTTGGTGGTCCTGAAATTGCAGGTACAACAGCAGAAATTTTTTTTTGGGGGGACATTTCCAGCAATCTGATATAACAATCTGATAGTTTTGTCTTAATTGTTTTGGATTTCATGAAATCACTGTGTCAACCATTTTATAAAGGAAATAAAACTTAATTGTGTAGTAATAGCCTTTGTTCAAGTGGTACCAAGGATAGTCGCTTAAAACGGGTTATACTTACATTGCTCTAACCTAAAAAAAAAAGAAAAAAAGAAAAAAAAACATTAGTTGTGTGGATTTTTATGCAATCCATATGGTCTACTGTCTTTTTAATATTTCCATGAACTTTTTGGCTTCTACGGAACAATTGTTTAAAGAAGCCGCCGCCTATATGGGACACAATATTTGATTTCATATTGATGAAGTATAATCATTGACTAAGTCAAGAGATGAAGAATTCCTTAAAGAAGCCCAATCTCTTCGTCTTTCTGCAGATCCTCTGCGGCATTGTTTTGTCTCCATATGGACAAAACGCATACAAGTTACCAATTCCTTCCCCGCTAAATTTTCCCAAAAGGAATGCTGATAGATGAGCTAAAGAAAAACCAGGCCCTGGCGGTATTGGAGGTGCTCTTAGGAACTCTAATGGACATTTCATTGGCACGTTCTCCCGTTTCGGTGGGTGAGATGGACTCGAATCATGCTAAAATGCTAGCGATTTTGAATGATATAGAAACATACAATTGCGACCCATGCATTGTGTCGTGTCACGGGGTCATTACTCTCTCCCCAAAAGGCAGTCTTTTAGGATGTGCAGCACCTACGCTTATATGCCCCAAGATCCTCTTCTTTCTATCCGATGTGGGAGACGGGTCTCATACACCCGTCCGTCACACTCTCCCCCACCGAATCCATCGACGTCCTCGTCGAGAATCGGGACCTCCTCTTACCTACTTTTTTTACACGAAGCGCTTAGCTGGAGACATTGGCATAAGGGTCAGGGTTGGCTCTGATACCACTTGTCACGGGGTCATTACTCTCTCCCCAAAAGGCAATCTTTTGGGATGTGCAGCACCTACGCTTATATGCTCCAAAATCCCCTTCTTCCTATCTGATGTGGGAGACGGATCTCATACACCCGTCCGTCACAATTGGCGCTTCATCCGACATAACATTCTGCCCTGGACTTGGGACATTCTTTGACAAACCCCAATAAAAATAAAATTTGAAGCTTAGACATAGAGTTGGTTAGGGACTAGAAACTATTGAGATCCACTGCATGCAATGAGGACACTGTATACATTAGTGAAAGGAGAAAGAATAGTTCGACGTGTTCTCCGTGCATGGCTCTGCAACTTCAAAATATGGAATTGCTGTCCGGATATATACTCAGGTCCCTATTTGTGTCATTTTGTCTCTTGAACAATGTGTGAGTAGATCACACTGCATATTTGGTAACGACATCCCACTTAAATTATGTCTTTCTTTCTGTCAGTGGTTCTTCTTTCCTTAATGTTCTCCTTTTGGCCAAGGTTTATTTGTAGTACTTTTGAAGATAAAGCAGGAATTGTGACTTCCAATTTAATAAAAAGTATTACTAGAATAGTAAAATAATTTTTTTAAAAATTTATTTAATTTTGAAATTAAATAAAATATAATTTATCTATATTTTTACATGCTTTACGGACTACTACAACTACCATTCCAAGAGAAGATGATTGGTGTATAGTATTATATTATCATTTATTGCTTAATATTAGACCGAAAAAATTATTTTTCATTGATACTTATTAATTTCATTTGTTGATTTCATAAATAAACCATGGAGTTTCTTAGAGTTAAATAATAATATCTGGTTCACCAGACTAGAGCCCAAAACTTGTAAACTAGACTTGGTCGGGTGCGCCGGCCCTTGCAGCAGTGCTACGCTTGGGTGACGCTGGAGGACCCTAGTAGCAAGCCACTGTAGTCGGTCCTCCCCTTCAAAAAATTAATTTAACATCGTGTGAACCATTGGCCCGCGTATACTGATAAGCACATATACGACACTTGATCTTAGCCAAAAGGCTGAGAAAGGTAGTATTGCATCTTGAATTGCCTTTTATAAGGCTTTCTCTCGCAGACACAAAGCCACAATTTTCCCTTTGTACTTTATGTCACAAGGTCGTTACTCTCTCCCTAAAAAGTAACCTTTTAAAATGTCCAGCATCTATATTTATATGTCCTAAGATCTCCCGTCACACACTCCCCCACTAAATCCATCAACGTCTTTGTCAAGAATTAGGACCTCCTCTTGCCTATTCCTTCCACACGAAGTGCTCACACACTTCCTCATTGAATTCATCGACGTCTTCGTCAAGAATTAGGACCTCCACTTGCCTATTCTTTTCACACGAATCACTCTCTCTTACCAAATTCATCGACGTCTTTGTCGAGAAACAAGATCTCCTCTTGCCTACTCCTTTCACACGAAGCACGGACCTCCTCTTGCCTACTCTTTCCACACAAAGCGTTTAGTAGAAGACATCAGAATAAGGATCAGAGTTGGCTCTGATACCATTTATCACGGGGTCATTATTCTCTCCCTAAAAGGCAACCTCTTAGGATGTGGAGTACTCACGTTTATATATCCCAAGATTTCACTTTTTCTATCCGATGTGGAGATGAGTCTCATACACCCATTCGTCGCATTTATTGCCTGAGAGATTCTTGTGACGGACGGGTGTATAAGACTCGTCTCCCACATCGGATAGGAAGAAGGGGATATTGGGGCATATAAATGTGAGTGCTGTACACCCTAAAAGGCTGCCTTTTGGGGAGAGAATAATGATCCCATAACAAGTGGTATCAGAGCCAACCCCGAC
>CM034051.1:9447657-9618752 GCA_019804595.1 Bruguiera parviflora | reverse complement strand
CGACCTAAGCATTGGTGCTTCATCATTGAATTGGCTGAATCATAAGGTTAAAAATCCTGAGAAACTTAATGGTTAGTCTAATAGTTGTAACCTTGATTTAAAATGACATTCGTTCTTCTTTAGACTTTGGCATTGATTGACAAAACCCTAGTGAGGGAAAAATAAAACCTTACACATAGTCTTGGTTAGGGGTTCAGATCTGATGTGTTCCAATCCCTCCAAAAATAATCGTATGCCACAATAAGCAATAAACACACGGTATTCTTTAGTAAAAGGCGAAAGAATAGTTCGCTCTGTGCTTAATGCATGGCTCCGTGCTCTAGAACCGTCTCATTCCTGTCATATATATACTTAGGTGCCCTATTGAGGCTCTGACTCTTCAACAATGTGGGATTAGATCTTCTTGCTTATTTATTTAAGCCTATATAATTAAGGAATCATTGAAACTTTGCTTGCTTCCTGTCAGCTTTTTTTTTGTTATGTTCTTTTCTTGACAACCATCAAAACTTTTGATTCTGGCTGGTTATTCCGCAAGTACGAAGAAGCGAATTGCTTGAGTGAGCCGTTGGGTACAAGTACAAGGTTTATTGGTAACCGTCTTGCCAATGAGCCATGATATGAGCTTTCAGATTTCAGAAAGCATCACACTATTATTTTTTAGGTGTCTCAGATTTCAAAGAAATGAGAATAAAAAAACTGGATGGTCGCCCTATCCGCATATTCAGATTTAGGAGAATAAGTTCATGAGTGGGGTGTTGATTCATCTTTAAGAAACAATAGAAGAATTTGATTGACAGTTTAACTCGTTATGTTGGTTAGGGGCTAGGAAGACTTTTCACCCTTCCTTGGACTTGGGCATTCGTTGACAAACCCCAAGAAAAATTAAAAAAAGAAAAGAAAGTAAAAGTTTAGACACGGATTTGGTTAGGGGCTAAGATCTGTTGAAATCCAGTCCCTGTATGCCACTATAAGCAATAAGCACACGGAATTCTTTAGTAAAAGGCGAAAGAAAGGTTCGCTTTGTGCTTACTGCGTTGCTCCGCAATTTCAAAATATGGAATTGCTGTCGGATATATACGCAGGTACCCATTTCAGGCATTTTCTCCCTTCAACCACGTGGGAATAGATCACATGTCATATTTAAGCATCAGAACGACATCCGAGTGAGAGTGTGTTTTTAACAAACAGACATGAATTGAACCTTTCAGATTACAATATAGTAAAAAAAAGAGGACAATAAAATTATTTTATTTTATTTTATTTATTTAAAATATTAAATAAAATATAATGAATTTATATTATTTTTATTCCTTATTTAGTGTTGCTCATTAAATTTTTCCTTTTAAAAATTATTTTACTATAATATTTTTTTAGGTGTTTGTGTCTATAACAATAAAAATTAAACTCATTTTTATCTACTTTAAGAGATCATTATTAATATTACACAAGGAAAGTGATTGTTGTATATTATTATATTATAATTTATTACTCAATGTTAAATTAAAAAAAATTGTTATTTTTTAATAATACTTGTTAATTTCATTTATTCAATTCATTATTTTGATAAATAATATTTACCTAAAAATCTCTTTTTCCATATATTCCAAGAAATATATCAAATGATATTATTTTTCAACTAAAATTAGGGAATACTATTATCTAAATTTTCTATTTTTAGAAATAATTATTTCGTAAAATATAAATTTTCTCAAAAGAATTTATATTTAACTTATTAAATTATTCTTTTTATAATTGACAAAAATATACTTTTACCAACAATTATATGCATATTTATTATATGTATTCTTGTTATTTTAAAATTTAAGAATTTAGTCTAATTAAGTACTTAAAAGTGTTGAACTATTTTATGATATGTATTCTTTACTCTCGATGGCAACATCTATGTACAACAATTCTTTATCCTTAGGGGTCGATGGAGAGAATGATTACTTAATTATTAGATAGATCTCATATTAATTTGAAACTTTTCCTCAAATTTCTCCTTATTGAGTTATGCCACTATGACATTAATTGTTTTACGGTTAGAATAGTCTTGTACTCAATATGGTTCATCGCAAATGAAAAAGGGTTTTGGAGGATTACTTGAGTTACACTAATTGGAGTAATTTTGACGATGCCTGAGGTTGTTACATAAGAATTTCTTGTATCTACCCTCCTTGCAATCTTCATCCCGCTTTTATCTATGTTTCTCCCCCTACTTTTATTAGAGTTGGGCTTTTACTCTTGGAGTGGACAGAGTAATAGATAAGTGTCTTGACAACTAGAATAACAGTATTCAGAGTTTGCATATCATGCCTATCCAACTTTACTCTTGCCTAATCTTTTAAGCCATTATTACAATAAAAGAGACGTTCTCTGTTAAGCATATTAATTTCAAGTATGAAGGTAGTAAATTTTTTGATATAAACAGAAATATTCTCTGTTTAACTTAAACAATATAACTTTTTCTTAGCTTTATTATCTGTATTATAAGGCACGAAGTGTTTGCACAATTTAGTTTTGAATTACTCTTAAGTGTTGAGGATACAAAAACTTTTCTCCCTTTCGAAATGCTTCCCTTTCCACCAAAGTTGAGTAATATTCCTTAAGAAAATTAAGATATTGCTTACCTTAGCCATGTTATTTACAACCCCTATAACTTTAAAGTATTATTTGAAATCGAAAAGAAGGTTCTTTACTACAGTAGCATTGAGAGTACTGTTGTACATGACAAGTTTGGGAATTTTCAAACCATGCATTACAATAACAGTGGTGGTAGTAGCCGTACTGGTTAAAAGTGAAGTATTTTGATAAAGCGATTTTATCTATTTATGAAGGTCGTGAATTTCTCTTTTAACGAACTTTCATAAGTCGGATAGTTCGACTTAAGAAGTGTAGTTCTTCCATAAATGAGCAGCCAAATTCATCAATCATATATTTGGTAGCTCTTGTAATTTTCGAGGTCTCATAGATGACATTATTAACTTACTTGCTTAATTTGTCCACTTTAACGTTTAAGTTGGTAACGCTTCTCTCCAAGCTAGCAACATAGGGTTTTGTGGATTCTTTTGCTGGGGCCTTGGGTTTACCATGCTTAGCTAGGACCCACTGCTTCTCTTGCTCACATATTTATTGCTCCACTTGTTGCTCCTCCATAGCAATCACAATGAATCCTTCCTCACTTACTATGCTTGTAACTTTAATAACAATTTGGTTGTACTTAAGATGAAATCGTTGCTCTAATACCACTTGTTATGGAGTTAGACTTCATTTCTATTAACACACGTGATACTTAGTTGATCTTGCATGATAAAATAATTTAAGTAAACTTTAGAGAGTTGAGGGAATAAGCACAGAGCGTTGAGAGGTAAGTAAAAGTGTTAAAATGTTATAGAAATAAAGAACACAAGAAAGTTTTGTAAATGAGAGTTTTATTAAGTGAGCAAATCTGTTGTATAAATGGAAGAAATGACTTATTTACCTCCTTAAAAGAGTGTCTTAGAATAGTGTATCATAAATATTTGTAAAGAATATTTCTAAATAGGCATTTAAGATGGTTTTTTTCAAAAGTTTCCTTAATGCTCTTTGTAGGAAGTTTTTATAGATAGGTACTTTCACATACTTCTAAATTTTTTTCTTGCTATATTTGAGCAGCAAAATGGGTTGGACTATGTTGACAGCTCGCAGAAGTTCAATTTAACCTAATTTTTATCTTCTCACATTTTTTATGGGTTAGACAAAGAGTGTCTATGTGACATTTGTCTTTGAAAATTAGTAGCATATAGAAATTATGTTTTTTTCTTCAATATTTTTAGATTGACCTAATAGAAAATTTTTATGACACCTCATAGGTGTCACTTTCAATCTTACGTTTAGAATTAGTTAGGAGCTAGGATGTATTAGAGATCCAACCCCTCTAAAAACAGTCGCATGCCACTATAAGCAAGCGTCGCCCATGCGTTGCACTGCTGTAAGGGTCTAGCGCACCCCACCAAGTCTGGTTGAGTTTTTATTTTTGGTCCGTCGAACCAGGCATTCTTAAGAACTTTTAGGTTTATGTCCTTCCACAGTTTCTAATCAACAACGAAGCAAAAATGTCGGGTAGGACAAAAAAATGTTTAAAAATTTTACTAGATATATATATTTTTTTTTCTCTAATTGTCCCATCGTAATTGCTGGTTTTTTTTTTTTTTTTCATTTTAGTGAACAACATGTACAAAAATTTAATTCCTTGCAAATAAAGGCTTCCATCATTAAGCCTCCAAGGAGACATTATAAGTTCCATCATTCAACACCGGGACTAAAACATAAACAACATTAGAAGGGCAGCTAATTCAAAGCTAATAAGAACAGAACCACCAACATTTTAGAAGATATAATCCGGACAAAAATAGGCATAAGTTCGCTTCAATCCCACATGGAAACGGCGACAAGGAGTTACCGCAAGCGGGGAGTATAATTAGCAGCCGAGTGAAATTGATGACACTTACGTCGAACCATTAGTGCAATCAATATTGCCCTTGTTATCAGATACTGAGAAGAGATTGTGGGTTACCTATCGTCATAACTCTTGCTAGTGGTTTTTGAATGCTCTCGGCCCCTATAAAGTCAAATTCCAATATTTGTTTAATTTTAAACACTCTCGAAATCGAATTTTTATGCCTTTGATATGTATTTTCTATAACAAAGTCCTTGGCAGGTCCTGGGATTTCCAATTATTTCCATTGCTAGGTAGTCTTGTCCTATGCTTTAAAACCGAAAAAAGTGCCATGTTTCCTCCATGTCAAGGACAAAATTTGCCAATTTGGGCTCTCTATACACTAACATTCGAAGAAAAATTGAGTTTCACTATCTTATGTGTAAACATAGATAAGTCCATATTAGACACTCACATAGGCAAATAAGTTTGTAAGCATCCCATCACAACTGATGCATTAAAGATTGTGGAAGGTAACCATTCTAGAGATGCTTCCCCTTTTGATAGTACCTCTCCCTAGCAGGTAGCGTGATGGGGGTTGCTCCCTTGACGGCCAGTATAACTAGCTTCTCATCCACCGAGAACTGGTGTTCAATGATATTGACTACAACCTTGCTGTCTTCAATCTCACCAGGTCTCGCTGGTCGTGACTCGAGGTAATTGAATGAGTTGGAGCTGTGTCTCAGTAGTATAATCCAGGTAACAGAATAAGCTGGATGTCAGGTCCCAGCGGATTTGGGAAAGAAATTAGGGATTGAGTTGAGAGGGAGAAGAAGAATTCGGAGAGAGGAAAGAGAATTGATTTTAGATAGAAAATGAATTTTTGATATCATCGCCATGAAACGACTTTGTTGCCATGCTAAATGAGATACGCAAAAGCAATAACATCTTGAGGACGCTTGAATTCTAGCGCAAGATGCAATCCCTTAAATACCCCACTTGGTTACAAGCTTGCGTTACTAATATTAGCCAAATAATTTTGACGCTTTTCATGTTATAATGATATGAATGTTGTCTTTATTTTCCAGAGTGGGATTGGACAAAAAGAATTCTTAATAAAATTAGCATATGATAATATAATCCGAACAAAATTAAGCATAAGTTGGCTTCAATCCCGCATCGGAACGGCAACCGGAGTCACCGCAAACAGGGAGCATAAACTGCAACCACCTGGCTTCTATGAAGCATACTTATCTGGACGGGGTAAATGGGTGAACAAGAAGGCTCATGGCCTAGGTCGGTGATCTCCATTGCACTTAGGAGGGGTGCTGGGCTAAGGTTTCCTCAGAGTAGGGGAGTCTACATCATAATTTGTAGTAATGGGGCCTGCGTTCGCGCGGGCCCTTCACCTTGCAATTCAGAAACTAACCTATATCTGTTTTTCGTTCAGGAAGATGTGATTAGACTTCCGTCGTCTATGTAGTGATTGGGTTCACCAAGCATGCTAGCAAGAGGGCAGGACGGCCTAAATTCGTTAATCAATATTAAATTCGAGTCTTATTGTTCAATTCAACTGTTGCTGGAAAACATTTCCTGTAGTCAACCAATTGTCGTCCTTCTTTCCCCACTAATGGCTACGTTGGTTTGGGTAAACACCTCCCTTGCCCTTTTCTGTGGGCTGAACATGAAACACTGAATCATTAGCTTATCTGATGTCCTTTTTCCTGGAATTGGGGTGTACTAGGGGGATCAGTGTGGTCTTCGATGGTGTGTGTCATCAACTGAGTGAGTTATATGTGCAGCTGGCTGGTACAGGTTCTGGTGAGGCTCAACGACAAATTTGGACTACTTTCTTTTTTATATTTACATGAACTTTTTGGCTTCAACGAAACAATTGCTTAAAGAAGCCGCCTGGATGGGACAGAATATTTGATTTCATATTGATGAAGCATAATCTTTTGCTAAAGTCAAGTGATGAGGAATTGCTTAAAGAAGGCCCTTTTAAATTTTCTCAAAAGGAATGCTGATAGATCAGCTCAAGGAAAGCCAGGTCCCTGCGGTATTGAAGGAGTTCTTAGGAACTCGTAACGGACATTTCATTTGCATGTTCTCCTGTTCGGTGGGTGAGATCGGATCGAATCATGCCAAAATGCTAGCGATTTTGAAGGCTATAGAATTGATGGCAAGCATTGCATTGAATTGGCTGAACCATAAGGATCAACATCCTGAGAAACTTAAGAAGGGCTAGGGAAGAAGTGCACAACCAGGCAAACGAATCTCCTAGTTGTAACCTTGAATTCATATGATTTTTCATTCTTCCTCGGACTTATGCGTAAAGCTTAGACATACAGTTGGTTAGGGACTAAGATCTAGTGAGATCCAATCCCTCCAAAAATCATACGTACGGTATTCTTTAGTAAAAGGAGAAAGCATTGTTCTCATTGTGCTTACTGCATGGCTCCGTTCTTCATACGTAAGTTATTCCTGTCAGATATATACTTAGGTTCCCTATTGAGGTTTTGACTTTTCAGCAATGGGGGAGCAGATCTCCCTGCATATTTATTTAAGCCTTTATAATTCGGAAACAACTTCGTAATGAAAGCTATCCTTTTGTTCCTGTCAGCCTTTTTTGTTATGTTCTTTTCTTGACAATCATTAAAACTTTTGATTCTGGCTGGATATTCCCCAAGAATGAGGAAGCGAATTGCTTGAGTGAGCCGATCCATATAAGTACAAGGTTTATAGGTAGCCCTTTTCCTAGTGAGGCATGATCTGAGCTTTCAGTTTTCGGAAAGCATCACACTATATTATTTTTTAGGTGTATGAGACTTCGAAGAAATGAGAATGCAAAAACTTGTTGGCAGCCCTATCAACATATTCAGATTTAGGAGAATAAGTTCATAGGTGGGTTATTGATTCATCGTCAGGAAACAAAGGAAGATTTTAATTGACAAGTTTAACTGTTTAGTCAGTCTATCATCTTTTCATTTTTATTTTCCTTTTCTTTTTCTTTTTGGAGCTTTGTCTTTGGAAATTGGTAGCATAAAGAAATTATGTTTTTCTCTTTTCGTCAATATCTCTAAACTGAACTAACAAAAAATTTTCATTACACACCCCATGAGTGGGTGTCTCTTTAAATTCTGCTTATTTTTGATATACTAGGGTTTAATGAGAAAAAAAGACTGTCTACAAGCCTTTTTTGGAATATACAGGTTAGATATAGGCGTTTATCTCTATTTTACCTAAATTTATCTTAATTGACGGGTTGTGATACAATTGAATGGCAGATAAAAAGTCAAATAAATTCATTAAAAATTGTGATTTACCTCTTTTACATCTTATCACTGTAAGATTTCTGATTGCACTCTAATCTTTTAAATTATATATTAAAAAAAAGTGATCAAATACTTATTATTAGGCCATTATTATCATGTTTATTTATTTAATTATTTATTAAATGTATAGTTATAATAATTAAAATATGAGTTCTAAACATAGAAAGTTTATACTTCTTTTTTTCTTGTTTTTGGGATAGGTTATCTCATGCAATGAGTTCGTGAGATTAATTTTTAGAAATATTATATTATTTTACCTAAATTAAAACTCCATCCGTGAAAGATAATAAATTAAATTTATAATTACGAAATATTTTTGAGAGAAATTATTATAATATTTTTAGTATGTAGATTTATTTTCATAATTACTTAAAAATTAAAAAATAGACAAATTTATTAAATTTATTTTTGTTTGAATTCAAAAAATTATATGTTGAAAGGGGATAATAAAAAAATTACAACTTTTGTGCAATTTTGCACATCTAACACAATTTTCATTTCATAAAATCATTTTATAAGAAATGTAATATGTCGTTATGACCCAATAATGGAATCTGTTGCCCCGGCTGACATGGTATGCCTTTTGGAAGTGAAAGATGGAAAATCATGCTAGCCTTTTGAAAGCATTTAACTATTTTATTATAATCAAATCCTCTAATTTTTTAGATTACGTTCAAGTATTTTTCTCTAAATCTCATTATGTAATATTTTTTAACTAAAATTAAAAAATATTGTTATTTAAGTTATCTATTTTTTAAAATAATTACTTAGTAAAATATAAAATCTATTTTGAACTTATGAATTTTTTATAATCAACAAAAATATACTTCTATTAACGATTGTAGATATATGTATTATAAATATTCTTTTAACTTCAAAATTTACGGATTTAGTCAAACTTTAAAGTGAGGATTCAAAAGTATTAAACTATTTTATGGTAACTAGGCTCTCTAATTCTTAAGATTACTTTTAAGTACCTTCCTCTAAACCCTATAACGTGGATCTCGTATACAGGTAGCCACTTTTTATTATGAAAGTTTGAATTGTTTAAAAAATGATTGAGTTGTAGAAGAAATCCTCATGCATGTTGTCACAGGGTCATTACTCTCTCTCTTTTAAGATATATAGCACCCACATTTATATGTGCCTAAATCTTACTTTTCTATTTAATTTGGGAAACAGATCTCATGTATCCGTACATTACAATGTGCGCCTAAGTTAAATAGCATCAAAATCGTCTTGCAATAGAGCTCTCGGCCACATGGATAATTGATAATTCTCGTGAGCGGTCGCCTCTCCCACGTCGAATAAAAGAGAAATGACCATAACAATAATAGGTTATAAAAGGCAATTCAAGATGTTAAATTCATCATACCTTTCTCGGCCTTTTGGCTAAGATCAAGTGTAGTATCTGTTCTTATCAGTTTAATATCTGATACGTCGGCCAATGGTCCACATGATATTAAATTAATTTTTGAGGGGGAGGATCCACCACGGTAGCTTGCTATTGGGGTTCTAATGCGTCGCCCATGCGTTGCACTGCTGCAAGGGCCTGGCGCAGCCCACCAAGTATAATTTAGAAGTTTTGGTTTCTAGTTTGTCGAACCAGGCATTTTGAAGAAAATCCAGGTTACCGAGTAGGGCATCCACGGAACCAAAAAGGGCGGCTATGTTGGACTGTGGTAATCAAGGTCAAATAAAAGAGCCTTTGGTCTAAGGTCTCCTCAACGTACAAGAGCCTGCGTCATGCGACAGAATTTGTGGTCCTTTAAAATCAAAATCCAAAATCCAAATTCGTTTTAAGCATGTAAATCAAGGATATATGCCATCGTTTTATATTTTCTATATCAAAGCCTTAGACAAGGCCTTGGATTCCCAATTATGTCGAGTGCTTCGAACTCTTGTCCTGTGCTGTCAGACCATAAAAAAGTGTCATGTTTGCTCCTCCAAGTCAAGAACAAAATTCGCCAATTTGGTCTCTCTATACACCAACATTTGAAGAAAGATTGAGTTTCACTATCTCATGTGTAAACATAGATACGTTCATATTAGAAACTCACATAGGTGACCATTGCAGAGATGCTCCCCCTTTTGATTTTACCTTTCCCTAGCAGAAAGATTGATGGGGGTTGCTCCCTTGAGAGCCAATATGACTAGCTTGTCATCCACTGAGAACTGGTGTTCAATAATATTGACTACAACCTTCCCGGCTTCAATCTCACCAGGTCTTGCTGGTCGTGACTCGAGGTAATTGAATAAATTGGAGTCGTGTCTCGATAGTGTAATCGAGGTAATTGAATAAGCTGGATATCAGGACCCAGCGGATGTGGGAAAGAAATTAGGGATTGAGTTGAGAGGGAGAAGAAGAATCCAGAGAGAAGAAAGAGAATTGATTTTAGAGAAGAGAATGAATTTTTGATATCATCGCCATGAAACGACTCTGTTGCCATGCTAAATGAGATACGCAAAAGCTGTAGTATCTCAAGGACACTTGAACTCTTGCGCAGGATGCAATCCCTTAAAGAGGGCAATCCCTACGTCATATTTAAGCCTCATAACGACATCCTACTCAAATTATGTTTTTCACAAAGAGGCATGAATTGAGCCTTGAGATTACAATATAGTAACAAAAAGAGGACAATAAAATAATTTTATTATATTTAATTTTAACTATTTATAATATTAAATAAAATATGATCTATTCACATTATTTTTATTTTTTAGTATTATTCATTAGATTTTTTCTTTAAAAATTTATTTTATTGTATTATCTTTTTAGGTGTTTGAGCCCATAAGAATAAAAATCAAACTCATTTTTACATGTTTTAAGAGACTGTCATTAGTACCACTCAAAAAAAGTAATTGCTGTATATTACTATATTATAATTTATTACTTAATATTAGACTAAAAAAATGTATTATTTTTTAATGATTCTTGTTAATTTTACTTGTTGAATTTATTGTATTGATAAATCATATTTACCTAAAAATTGATTTTTCTATAGATTATAAGAAATAACTTAAATGGTAATATTTTTCAATCTATCTAAATTATATATTTTTAAAAATAATTATTTAATAAAATATAAATTTCTCTAAAAAATCTATGTTGAAGTTATCAAATTATTTTTTCTATAATTGATAAAAGTATATTGTTATCAACAACTATATACACATATATATATTATATGTATTTTTTATTTTAAAATTTAAGAATTTTTTCAAACTGATAATAAAATTAAAAGATTTGAACTATTTTAATATAATCAAATTTTCTAATTTCTTAAGATTACTTTTAAGTACCTTCCTTTAAACCCAACAACGTGGATCTCTTATACAGGTAGACGCTTTTTATTATGTAAGTTTGAATTGATTAAAAAAAGGAACGTGTGTTGTAGAAGAGATCCCCTAGCACGTTGTCACGTGCCACGTGATATTGCCCGTCGAAGAGGCTTGTTCCAGCCACCACTCTTAATTCCAGATTTTTGTAGAATTCTCTAGAAGCTTGTAGATAACTCCCTTATCCTCTAGGAAGACGTAAAGTTGGATAGAGCACACTTATCTTCTTGGAAGATGTAAAGTTAGATAGAATACTCTAAAAGGTGAATAGGGACCATTAGATCAAGTAGATCCTAGCCATCCGTTGAAGGGGTGGATGTCTATATATAGCCTTAGGGAATTCATTTGTAAGATATCCAAACAATATACTATTCTCCAAGTTCTCCACATCGTTTATCTTCTTTGTGTGCGTCTTTCTATCTTCCGCTAGCAATATTGTAGCTCTTGCAACAGGCTGAACTAGCATTCGAGTTAGACGAATTGCTAGTGCCGCACGGGTCGTTGGGTGTTCAAGGCCAAGTCCGTGACAACGTGCGCCTGAGTTGAACAGCATCAAAATCGTCTTGCAATGTAGCCCAGAGGGTTAGGGGGGCGCAGTCTTTGTGTCTAGGCTGCGAGGGCTCTCGGCCACGTAGATAGTTGATAATTCTTGTGTGCGCTCGACCCTCCCACGTCGAGTAAAAGAGAAATGGCCATAACAAGAATGCGTTATAAAAGGCAATTCAAGATACAATACTAACCATACCTTTCTCGGCCTTTTGGCTAAGATCAAGTGTAGTATCTGTTCTTATCAGTTTAATATCTGATACGTGGGCCAATGGTCTGCATGATATTAAATTAATTTTTTAAGGGGAGGATCCACCATCGTAGCTTGCTACTTGGATTCTCAGGCGTCGCCCCTGCGATACACTGCTGCAATGGCCTGGCGCACCCTACAAAGTTAGTGTAAAGTTTTGGTTTTTAGTCTTGCGAATTAGGCATTATGAAGAAATTTCAGGTTAACGAGTGGGCCATTCTTTGAACCTAAAAAGGCGGCTATATAAGACCGACGTAATCAAAGAACAAATTCGAGTTTAGAAAGTTTATTGTGTATATGTTTATCTTATATGTCTCATAATTAAGCCTTATAGGAAACCTTATCTGATGGTACTAACCTGGAGGGATCAATGGGGGTGATTAAGAAGGCCAATGGCTTAGGTCAGTGAGGAGAGAACGCACGTCATAATTTGTGGTAGTGGAAGCATAAACACTCTCGAAATCGAGTATTTATGTCATTTTTATATATTTTCTATTTCAAAGCCTGGATTTCCACCAGTACTTGGAACTCTTGTCCTATGCTTTAAAACCATAAAAAGTGTTATGTTTACTCCTCCAAGTCAAGGACAAAATTCGCCTGTCTCTATACACCAACATTAGAAGAAAATTTGAGTTTCACTATCTCTTGCGTAAACATAGATACGTTCATACTAGAAACTCACATAGGTAAATAAGTTTGTCAACATCCTATCACAACTAATGCATTAAAGATTGTGGTAGGTAACCATTCCATAGATGCTTCCCCTTTTGATAGTACCCTTCCCTAGCAGGAAGAGTGATGGGAGTTGCTCCCTTGACGGCCAGTATAACTAGCTTGTCATCCACTGAAAACTGGATCTCAGGTCCCACAGGATTTGGGAAAGAAATTAGGGATTGAGTTGAGAGGGAGAAGAATCCGGAGAGAGGAAAGACAATTGATTTTAGAGAGAGAGAATGAATTTTTGATATCATCGCCATGAAACGACTTTGTTGCCATGCTAATGAGATACGCAAAAGCAATTCTTGCGCAAGATGCAATCCCTTAAATACCCCACTTGGTTACAAGCTTGCGTTACTAATATTGGCAAAATAATTTTGACGCTTTTCATATTATAATCATACGAATGTTTTCTTTATTTTCTAATGTGGGATTGGACAAAAAGAATTCCTAATAAAATTAAGCATTTAATCATATAATCCGAACAAAATTAAGCATAAGTTGGCTTCAATCCCGCATCGAAACGGCGACCAGAGTCACCGCAAGCAGCGAGCATAAACGGCAACCAACTGGTATCTATGAAACATACTTACCTGGACGGGGTCAATGGGCGATCAAGAAGGCTCATGGCTTAGGATAGTGACCTCCATTGCACGTAGGAGGGGTGCTGATCTAAGGTCTCTTCTAAGTAGGAGTTCCTACGTCATAATTTGTGGTAGTGGGGCTTGCGTTCGCGCAGCCCTTCCAATGTAGAATCTAATCTTTATCTGTTTTTTATTTTGGAAGATCACAGATTCTCGTTTAACCAACAAGAATATTGGCTAAGTTTTGATTTGGTTCACCATTTTCTTCTCCTATTGTTCTTTTTGTCTCTTATCTACAAGCTAATGACAACAAAGCTAGCTAGCATGAGGAAAGGACGGACTAAATTCATCAATCAATATAAAATTCGAGTCTTATTGTTTAATTCAGTCGTTGCTGGTAAACATTTCCTGTTGTCAACCAATCGTGGGCATTCTCTTCCCACTAATGGCTAACGATGGTTTTCGGTAAACCTCTCCCTTGCCCATTTCTGTGGGCTTGAACCTGAAACACTGAATCATTAGCTTATCTTTTGTCCTTTTTTCCTGGAAATTGGGGAGTAATATGGGGATCAGTGTGGTCTTCGATGGTGTGTGCCATCAACTCTGAGTGAGTTATATGTGCAGCTGGCGGGTACAGATTCTGGTGAGGCTCAACGACATATTTGGACTATTATCTTTTTCATATTTTCATGAACATTTTGGCTTCAACGAAACAATTGCTTAAAGAAGCCTCCTTGATGACAAGTTTTGATACAATTGAAAAAAAGAAAGAGTTGGAATGAATTCATTGAAATCTGTAATTTACCACTTTTACATCTAATTACTATGAAATATTTAGTTGTATTTTAATATTTTAAATTATATAAAAAAATAATAAATAGTTAAATATTTATTATTAAGTGATTATTTTTATATTTATTTATTTATTTAATAAAAATCTCTATTATCAAGTTATGCCCCTTTTTTTCTTCTTTTTTTTTTTATGCATAGATTATCACACATATTGAAGCATAAGACTAATTTTCCTAAATCTTATATTTTTTTAAATTAAAACCCCACCGTGGACAATGAAAAACTAAATTTATCATCATGAAATATTTCTGAGAGAGATTATTACAATATTTTTTGTATGCAAATTTATTTTCTTAATTATCTAAAATTTTAAAAAATAAGAAAAATTTATTAAATTTATTTTTATCTGAATTTAATTCAAAAAATTATAAGTTGAAAAAGAGTTAATAAAAAAAATACTATTGTGCATTTTTACAAATCTAGCATAATTTTCATTTCATAAAATTATTTTGTAGCAAATATAACATGCCGTTATGACCCAATAATGGAATCAAATCTAGCACAATTTTCATTTTATAAAATTATTTTGTAACAAATATAACATGCCGTTATAACCCAATAATGGAATCTATTACCCTGGCATGGTGTGCCTTTTGAAATTGAAAGATGGAAAATCATGCTATTCCTAATATACATGGGAAACAAGTGCACACAACGAGACGGGGTTGTATAAAAATTTGATTTTTTATTTTTTTCACCTTCAACCCAACCCCCTATTTCGGTGGGCCGAGAAAAAGAAGTCTAACCCTAACCCCCCTCGGTTTCTGTATCGAACAAAAGCTCGGTGCAAGAACCCGGACCCATGCACATAACGTTACCCTTTGGGAGCATGCCAAGCATGGACGGAATATTTAATGCGCTCAAAAAGGATTTTTTTTTTTTTTTTTTTGAGAAGTCCAACGCTTATAGTGAGGCAATCGGTTATTAGGACTTTCAATCTTACTTTTAGAATTGGTTAGGAGCTAGGATATATTGAGATCCAACCCCTCCAAAAATAGTCGCATGCCACTATAAGCAATAAGCACACGGTAGTTCGCTTTGTGCTTACTGCGTGTAGGTCTCTATTTGAGGCATTTTGTCTCTTCAACAATGTGGGAATAGATCACACATCATATTTAAGCCTCAGAACGACATCTTACTCGGAAAGTATATTTTTCACAAAGAGGCATGAATTGAGGCTTTAGATTTCAAAAAGAGTATCATTATACAACAATATTTATTGAATAATATAGTAACACAAAGATAATATTAAAATGATTTTATTATATTTAATTTTATTTATTTATTATATAAAATAAAATAAAATAATTTTATTTTTTTTATTAATCATTAAGGGTTGCTCGTTGAAGTTTCTTTTTCAAAAATCATTTTGCTTTATTATTTATTATTTTTTTAGGTGTTTGAGTTTGTGAATAAAAATCAAATTTATTTTTACATACTTTAAGAGACTACTATTAGTATCACTCAAAGAAAGTGATTGGTGCATAATACTACATTATAATTTATTACTCAATATTAGATTGAGAATTTTTTTTTTACTTTTTAATGATGCTAATTAATTTCACTTGCTGAATTTATTGTATTGATAAATCATATTTACCAAAAAATCTTTTTTTCCATAGATTCTAAGAAATATATCAAATACTAATATTTTTCAACTAAAATTAGAAAATATTGTTGTTTAAATTATCCACTTTTAGAAATTATTATTTGGTAAAATATAAATTTCTTAGAAGAATCTGTCTTAAATTTATAAAATTATTTTTCTTATAATTGACAAAAAATATACTGCAATATTTTTCTTAAAAGAATCTACTTTACTTGTTTAAAAATTGAAAATAAATTTAATAAATTCATCTTATTTTTTTAACTTTTTAGATAATTAAAAAAATAAATCTACTTATTAAAAATATTGTAAAAATCACTTTTAGAAATATTTCATAACTATAAACTTATTTTTTTATGTATTGAGTTTTAATTGAAAAAAATATAAAATTTATTAAAAGTAGTCTTATGACTTAATATGTGTGATAATCTATAAAAAAAAAGAAAAAAAGGGATAATTTGATAACAAAGTTACCAAAACTTTTAGTGTTTAGCACACATATCTTAATTTTTACAATTATATATTTAATAAATAAACAAATATAAAAATAATAATCTAATAAAAAGTGTTGGGTGACTGATTTTCTATTTGGTATATAATTTAAAGTGAGCGCAAATAGAAATCTCAAATTGATGAGGTAAATTATAAATTTTAGTGAATTTATTTAAACTTTTTTCTTTCATTTAATTGTATCACAACTTGTCAATTAACACAAACTTAGGCAAGATAGAAATATATGCATATATCTAATTTGTATATTCGAAAAAAAGATTTGCAGATAGCTCTTTTTTCTCATTGAATCCTAGTATATCAAAAATCAATAATCATTTATTTATGCTACTAATTTCCAAAGACAAGGCGCTAGAAAGAAAAAAAAAAAAAAAGAAAAACAAAAAGGATGACAGACTTACTAAACATACCATTTTAACTTGTCAATCAAAGTCTTCCTTTGTTTCTCAAAGATGAATCAATACCCCACCTATAAACTTGTTGGTAGACAAGTTTTTGCATTCTTATTTCTATGAAGTCTCAAACACCTAAAAATTAATATATTCTGATGCTTTCTGAAATCTGAAAGCTCATACCATTCCTCATTGGGAAGAGGCCTACCAATAATCCTTGTACTTGTACCCAACGGCCAACTCAAGCAATTCGCTTCTTCGTACTCGCGGAATATCCAGCCAGAATCAAAAGTTTTAATGGTTGCCAAGAAAAGAACATAACAAAAAAAGGCTGACAGGCAGCAAAGCATAGCTTTCATTATGAAGTTGTTCTTTAATTATAAAGGCTTAAATAAATCTGCAGGGAGATCTATTCCCACATTGCCGAAGAGACAAAACCTCAATAGGGGACCCAAGTATATATGTGACACGAATAACCGATAAGTGAAGCATGTAGCCATGCAGTAAGCACAAAGCGAACTATTCTTTCGCCTTTTACTAAAGAATACCGTGTGCTTATTGCTTATAGTGGCATACGAATATTTTTGGAGGGACTGGATCTCTATAGATTTTAGTCCCCTACCAACTCTATGTCTAAGCTATTATCTCTGTTTATTGGGGTATTAAGACCACAAGGGTTCTTAAGAACCCCTTCAATACCGGAATTGTTCATCATTCCTTTTGAGAAAATTTAACGGGGGCTTCTTCAAGCAATTTAAGCCAAAGATTATGCGTTGTCTCTTCTAGGCGGCTTCTTCAAGCAATTGTTTCGTTGAAGCCAAATAGTTAATGTAAATATAAAGAAGACAATAGTCCAAATATGTCGCTCAGCCTCACCAGAACCTTTACAAGCCAGCTGCACATATAAACTCACTCATGGCACACACCATCGAAGACCACACTGATCCCGATAGTACTCCCCAATTTCCTGGAAAAGAGACAAAAGATAAGCAAATGATTGTGTTTCAGGTTCAAGCCCACAGAAAGGGGCAAGGTAGGTGTTTACCCAAACCATCATAGCCATTAGTGGGGAAAGAATGCCCACGATTAACCAATCGTGAGACTACAGGAAATGTTTTCCAGCAACTGTTGAAATGAACAATAAGACTCGAATCGGTCCTCCCAGGCTATGATGGTGAACCAAATCACAACTTGGACAACGAAGTCTAATCACATCTTAAACGAAAAGCTGATAGATATTAGTTTCTAAATTAGAGGGGCCGCGCGAACGCAGGCCATATTACCACAAATTATGACATAATGTAACGAGTTGCTCACTGGTCATCCCACTATCATATCGTCAAGAAAAAGGGAGAATTTGGACCTTATAAGCGGGTGTATTGTACACTCCAATAGGCTGCCTCTCACCGTGGGACCTTGACTTGGCGCGGAATGCCGAGAACCCCCGGTCTCACCGGCTGGTGCGTGTCCAAGAACAATGACGAGATGAATTTGGTGTGGGAAAATGTAATGGGTTGCTTGCTGGTCATCCCACTCCCATATCATTGAGAAAAAGGAAGAACTTGAATCTTATAAGCGAGTGTACTATACTTTTAGGGAGAAAATAATGATCCCGTGAGAAATGTGATGAACGGGTGTATGAGACTCTTGGGGCATATAAATATGGGTGCTGCATACCCTAAAAGGCTCCCTTTTAGGGAGAGAGTAATGATCCTATGACAAGTAGTATCAGAGCCAACCCCGACCCTTATTCTAATGTCTCCTACTAAGCACTTCGTCTGGAAGGAGTAGGAAAGAGGAGGTCTCGATTCTCGATGAGAATGTCGATGGATTCGGTGGGGGAGAATGTGATAGACGTGTGTATGAGACCCGTCTCCCACATTGGATAGGAAGAGGGGATCTGGTTGATTCAGTGGAAGAGAGTGTGATGGACGTGTATATGAGACTCGTTTCTCACATCGTATAGGAGAAGGGAATTTGGGGCATATAAACTCATGACAAAAAGTAATTACCTTGTGAATAAGCTCATGTCTCTTTTAACTTTTAGGGAGAGAGTAATGACCTTTGGTACTAATATCATGACAAGTACAAACCTAGTCACAAATGTAGGCTAAAAAAATATTTGTCTCATAAAAGTTGAAGATAAAGGCTTAGTTAAAGAGTTAGAAGAGATGAAGGTTAAAACTATGTAATTAAAAGAAGTGGAACATTAACCATAGATTTTAATCCATGTAATAACGGAGACATGATTTGCAAGGAATGAAATTCTTGTTCATGTTTTCACCAAAAAGAAAAAGAACTCAAAAATCTGAACAATTACGATGGGACACTTCCAATATATATTAAAGTTTCTAAACTTTTTAATTGTCCTTCCGTAATTATGCTGTGGAAAGACACTTGCAATATCTTATTATTTACCATAAACAAACCGTGTAGTATCTTTAAAATGCCTGGTTCGACAGACTAAAGCCCCAAACTTATAAACTAGACTTAAGGGGTGCGCCAGGCTCTTGCAGTAGTGCAACGCATGGGCGACGCCTGAGGAGCCCAGTAGCAAGCTACTGTAGCGGATCCTCCCCTTCAAAATATTAATTTAATATCGGGTGAACCATTGGCCCACATATCAGATATTAAACTGATAAGAACAGATACTACACTTGATCTTAGCCAAAAGGCCGAGAAAGGTATGATTAGTTTGCATATTGAATTGCATTTTATAACCTGTTCTTGTTGCGGCCATTTCTCTTTTACTCGACGCGGGAGAGTCGGCGGCTCACGAGAATTGTATCTCACATTAATAATATAATATTAACTTGTATTATAAAAATGTATTACACTACACAATTGACAAATAATCAAAATTATATATAAAATTTTATCAATAAAGTACAATTTTCTTATTGGTAATTATCAATCTATTTCATCTTGTTAGTTCAATTTTTTTCATAGTATTAGAGTCATCTCTTATAAAAGAATAAATGTCAAATCATTTAAATTCACCCATGATCCTATCTTCCTTAAATACAAACCTCATCAATAATACTACCTTACTGTATCCTCTTATCTCTCCAATAGGAGATTCATTTAGATTAATTACATGTCTTACAGTTAGTATCAAATTGATTGGTGATAATTATATCCTATGAAAATTACATCTCCTCCCCTTTCTTAAGGCCAATCAACTCCTATCAATTGTGGATGGAAGCAAACCATACCTTCGGCACACTATTACTGAAATTGGTGAGAAATATGCCACCAAAAGTTTACCAAATTCAGCATACGAAATATGGTTTAGCTAAAATTAAACTATCTCAGGATAGATTCTTAATTCCATATCTGATAACATCGTTACACAGCTCTCTAATTTAGGTACTTCTATAGCCATATGGTCCTTTTTGGCTCAATCACATGTAGCACACAATAGAGCTCATGCCATACATCTACGAATACAACTCCAAACTCTCTACAAAGGAAATCAAATAATTACAGATTGTCTACAATAGATAGCCTTCCTTATTGATCAACTTGCCTTAATTGGTGAAAACATCTCATCATAAGAATAACAAAGTTATTTATTTAGAGGACTTAGGGCAAAATATTAAATTTAGCAATATTGATCTTCATTCAAAGTCAATACCAATCACTTACATATGAGTTTCTACATAGATTGCTTTTGACTTATAAGGCACATCTTGACTTACTTAAGCCAATCATTTCCACTCTAACAACATTCATGACATGAATAGCACACCAAATGGATAAATCATCATAATAGTTTTTTTCTCATGGGGATCGGTCACCATGGTTTGGACAACAAATTTCACAAAGTAGGGAAACATTTGGCCTATAAAATTTGGCTCCAAATTACTCACAAAGTGTAGATAATTACAGAAATCAAAGAAGGGGATGCATTGACTATCAACTTTGCAATCATGTTGGCCATTGAGCTAATGTGTGTCATGATTATAAACCTCCACCACAATCTTCAAACTCAAGCTTGGCACCATAGCTCCACATTGCTGAAATTCCACCACCATTGTTAGTATTTTCAAATACGTGGTATCAAGATTTTAGTGCAATATACCACATCACAAACAATCCATCTTAATTATCCACACTTCAACCCTACATAGGTAACCAATATGTCACCATAGGTAATAGGTCTAACCTCCTGATAACTAATGCAAGTACTCTTATTTCTTAAAAATTTCATCTCTCTAATGTTCTAATCATCCTCTTTATAAAGAAAAACTTACTTTCAGTACATTAATTTCATAGGAAAATAACTGTAATTTCGTTTTCTCACCTAATTGTTTTTCTATGAAGTGTCATCATACAGATAAGATTCTCTTCCAAAGGAATCTTAATTAGGGACATTTATCAACTGTTAAGTCAATCCGAGTTTTCTCCTTCAGCTTATTTCTTGTCTCAAACTAACTCTCTTATTTGCTGGCACCATTGTCCAAGCCATACTGCATATTCCATTATTTCTCACATGTTCAATAAGTCGTTAATTACATAACCAACTTGTTCAACATGTGTATCTAGCATGAGTCATCATCATTAACATCCTTTTACTTCTCATAGGTTCATGGCCCCCTTATAATTAATTTATTTTAACATTTGGGGCTTGGCTTCTATAATGTCTCTCCAAAATAATAAATATTATATTAGTTTCATTGATAATTATTCCAAAATTTCTTAACTTTATGTGTTTAATTCTCGTAACCAATTTTTACATATCTTTATGTTTTTTCTAAACTTTGTTGAAAACTAACTCAATACTTGACTTAAAACTATTCAAAGTGACGATGTTAGAGAATTTCTGTCGTATCTTTTAATAAACTATTGTAGGAGTGTGACATTTATAAATGGACATATTGTCCTAATCTAGCCCTTCAAAATGGTTCAGTCAAATGTAAATATAGATATGTAGTTGAAATGGGTCTAGCATATGCACCATGCATCTATCCCTTCTTACATTTGGAATTTTGCTTTTGAGAGTATAGTTTACATTATCACCTAACTACTTACTCTAATTCTATAGCAACACAACCCCTGAGAAGTACTTTTTTTATCGCACCATTAATTGAGTATCTTTGGGTCTTTGTTTATACTGTGTACTCAAACCTATAACCCTATACCAAGTATAAATTAGAGCCTAAATCACATCAATGTATTTTGTTGGAATATTCCTCAGGTGTCAAGGATTATTGATATTATTCCTCACTTTAACAACGATTTTATATAATTATAGATGTAATCTTTAATAAGATGATTTTTTC
The DNA here is from genome assembly GCA_019804595.1 of Bruguiera parviflora. Taxonomy (NCBI): domain Eukaryota; kingdom Viridiplantae; phylum Streptophyta; class Magnoliopsida; order Malpighiales; family Rhizophoraceae; genus Bruguiera; species Bruguiera parviflora. The sequence goes on along the minus strand of CM034051.1, from coordinate 9,596,919 downwards.
ATTTGCAACTCCCATCACAAATGTACCATCAAATGTGTCCCTATCAACATCCTTAAAGTTGCCCCTTTATGTTCCTCCAACACATTTGCAATAGGATGATTTATATAGATAGGAATCGAGGACTGATATCTCTCATATCTTGATACTTATGCAAAGTAACCCTATAGTGTCCTCTCTTACCACTAAAACTATCTCACAAATCACCATCCCATAGGCTACAAGCTTGTCCCCATAACTGGTACCACCAACCCACCCCATGGTGACTCGATATCGGGACTGCACCATTCCTTGTCACCATGTACAAAAGAAACAAACATATGCACTAACCACTTTGATAGCAATTCCATCCATACCATTTTGTTACAGTTAAACAGTAAAAACCCAAATTGGTGAGCAGCAATGGCCAAAGAGTATATCATACTTTTGAAAAATCAAGCATGGGGCCTTGTACCATTGTTTTCAACATGTAAGCCCATTGGTTACAAATGGGTCTTTCATGTTAAAATTCGTGCAAATGACTCCTTTGAACAATATAAGGATAAATTAGTTGCAAAGGACTTTCATTAATAACAAGGAACCAACTACAATGAAACCTTCAGCCCGATGGTTAAATATGTCACGGTTCACATAGTCCTCGCGATTGCATTTTCTAAGGGTTGGCAACTGCGACAACTTGATGTTAAGAATGTCTTTTTCCTTGGTTATCTAACCAAAAAAATATTCATAGATCAACCCCTAGGTTTTGTTAATCGCCACCATCCCCATCACGTTGACTTTTTTAAAGACTTTACAAAAGGAATTTGCTATAAAAATTTTGGGTGAACTCAATTATTTCCTTGGGATTGAACTACAACTCACTTCAAATGGTATTTTTTTTCAATAAGCAAAATATGCAGCCGATCTTCTTACACGAGTGAAAATGTAAGATGCGAAATTTGTCACTACACCCTGTGTCATCAGCTTGGATATTCCATTTATTCATTATGGTGAGCTATTCTTAGATCCAACACTTTATTGTAGTATCGTGAGAGAATTGCAATATCTTACTCTTATTCAACTCGACATTGCCTTTACTATTGACATTGCCTTTGAAGTTAACATTACTTGCTAGTTCATACATGCACCCATGAAAATCTATTGGCAATTTGTCAAATGCATATTGTGCTTTATTCATAGCATGCAGCATCATGACATCCTTTTTACATGCAATAACAATTTGCATCTCCATGCTTTTTTAGATGTACGTTAGGTTGGAGACCATGACACCAAACAATTAGTTGGTGGCTTTGACATATTCCTTGGCTCCAATCTTATCTTATGGAGTTCTTGTAAGCAATGAATAGTCTTCTAATCCAACATAGAGGCTGAATTTAAATGCTTAGTTGACACAATTACTAAACTCATTTGGATTAATACTCTCTTATATGATTTCAGTGTCTTTTAACAAGGCCCTTCAATTTTTGGCATGACAACATCTCTACCATCTATCTAACAGGGAATCCCATCTTTCATGCTTAAATAAAACATATGGAAATTTATTACCATTTTGTATAAGAACAAATCACCAAAAATCAATTGCATATTCAATACATCTCCATTATAGATAAACCTATCGATATCTTCACCAAAAGGCTCTCTATGACTCACTTTTGACTTCTATAGTCTGAGCTCAATATGTGTTCTGCCACATTAGCTTGCAGGGGATGTTAAAGGAAATGATGATGTGTTCTAATTTAGCTAGAATCTCTCCACCAATTGTTTAATCTCTATTAGTTACAATCTCTCTACCAATTACTCAATGTCTATCAGTTACAGTCTCTCTATCAATTACTTAATCTCTATCAACTATAATTTTTCCACCAATTGCTCACCAATCAAGATTAATTTTTTCTAAAAAAAAAAAATTATGATTATATCTCATATTAATAACATAGTCTTAATTTGTACTATAAAAAAGTATTGCATTGCACAACTGATGAATGACTAAAAGCATATACAAAACTCTATTAATAAAATACAATTTTCTCATTAGCAATTATCACCCTATTTCATTTTATTAGTTCATTTCTTTCAATCTTAAGAAATTAGAGGGCTTGATTACAAGAAAATAGTTCCATACTTTTAGAAGCCTTACATGTTTTTGAATCCTTAACTTCAAAGTTTGACTAAATTCTTAAGTTTTAAAGTAAGAAAAATATGTATAATACATATACCTAAAGTAGTTGATGATAGTATACTTTTGTCAATTATAAAAAAAATAATTTTAAAAGCTAAAAATACATTTTTTTGAAATATTTATATTCCATTAAGTAATTATTTGAAAAAATAAATAATCTAAACAACAATTCTTTCTTATTTTAATTGAAAAATATTAGCATTTGATATATTTTTTAGAGTATATGACAAGAAGATTTTTAGGTAAAGGCGATTTATCAATACATGAACTCAACAAATGAATTTAACAAGTATTTTTCAAAAGTAACAAAAATTTTCTCAATTTAATAATACTTAATAAATTATAATATAATATTATATATCAATCAACATTCCTTTGAGTGGTACTAACAGTGATCGGTTAAAACATGTAAGCTTTTATTTTTATTCTCATAGACTCAAACACCTAAAAATATGATATTGTAAAATAATTTTTGAAAGAAAAAATTTATATAATAATATTTAACAAGTAATAAAAAATATAAATTAATCACATTTTATTTAATTTTATAAAAAAATAAAATTAAAAATTAAAAATTTATTTTATTACCCTTTTCTATTTATTATATTACTCAATAAATATTGATATACAGTAGTAGTACGCTTTTTGAAATTTGAAGGCACAATTCATGCTTTACCATGAAAAGGACAACAAATAAACCTTGGCCGAAAAACCAGGAAGTAAGAAAACTGACAGAAAGAAAAACATACTTTTAATGGGATGTCGTTCACAAATATTCATTGTGATATACTCCCACATTGTTAAGAGACAAGATGCCTCAAATAGGGACCTGAGTTTATATCCGACAGCAATTCCATAACCTGCAGTCGCAGGGCCATTTATAACATATTGAACAATTCTCTCGCCTTTTATACAATTATTCCGTTTCCTCGTTATACGAATATGTTTTGGAGGTGTCGGATCTCAATGGTTTTCAGTCCCTAACCAACTCTATATCTAAGCTTCAATTTTGCTCTTAATGGGGTTTGTCAAAGGGTGTCCAGGTCCAAGGCAGAATGACAAGTCGTTTGGAAGACGAGGTAATGCAATATTTGAATCAGATTCTTGGACGAGAATCGCCAAAGCTTGGGTCGCAATTGGATGTTTCTATAGCATTTTAGCATGATTCGAGTCAATCTCACCCACCGAACGGGAGAACATGCAAATGAAATGTCCATTAGAGTTCCTAAGAACGCTTCCAATACCGCCAGAGCTGGTTTTTCTTTAGCTCGTACCTGTATGCGTTTTGTCCATTTGGAGATAACACGATGCCGCAAGGGATCTCTGCCGAAAGACGAAGAGATTGGGTTTTGTCCTAAGAACACGCTCTGTGCTGAGATTTAGCATGATTCCATTATTGGGTCGTAACGGTATGTTATATTTGTTACAAAATAATTTTATGAAATGGAAATTGTGGTTGATTTGTAAAAATGTACAAAGATGGTAATTTTTTATTAAATACTTTTCATCTTATAATTTTTTTTAATTCAGATGAAAATAAATTTAATAAATTCATCATAATTTTTAAATTTTATAAATAATTATAAAAATAAATTTGTATATTAGAAATATTATAATAATATCTTTTAGAAATATTTCATTATTATAAACTTATTTTTTTTTTGTCTATGTATTAAATTTTAATTTAAAAAATATAAAATTTATAAAAATTAGTCTTACAATTCAATGTACGTGATAATCTATTAAAAAAAGAAAAAAAAAAAAGAGGATAGTTTAATAATAGAGTTACTTGGATGTCCTATGTCCAGTACGCTTAATCTCTACAACTTCACATTTAATAAATAAATAAATATGAAAATAATAACCTCATAATAAGTGTTTAATGGCTAATTATTTGTATACATAATTTAAAATGTTAGAGTACAATTAAAAATATCATAGTAATAAGATATAAAAGAGGTAAATCACAAATTTCAATGAATTTATTTAACTTTTTTTATTTCATTCAATTATATCACAACTTGTCAATTAAGACAAATGCAGGCAAAATAGAGATACACTCATATATCTAACTTCTATATTCCAAAAGAGACTTGCAGATAACTCCTTTTTCTTATTAGACCATAATATATCAAATATAGGTAGAATTTAACGAGACATTTATGGGGTGTAATGAAAATCTTCTATTAGGTCAATCTAGATATATTGAAAAAAAGAAACATAATTTCTTTATGCTACTAATTTCCAAAGACAAAGCTACAAAAAATAAATAAATAATAAAAGGATGATAGACTAACTAAACATATGAATTAAACTTGTCAATCAAAGTCTTCCTTTGTTTCTTAAAGATGAATCAATACTCCACCTATGAACTTATTCTCCCAAATCTAAATATGTTGATATAGCTGCCAACAAGTTTTTGCATTCTCATTTTCTTGAAGTCTCAAGCACCTAAAAGATAATATAGTGTGATGCTTTCTGAAATCTGAAACCTCATATCATGCCTCATTGGGAAAAGGGCTACAACGTATCCATAATATGAACATATTGTATTCAAACATGTTGAGAAACTTATTTATTGACATGAGTTTCTAATACAAATGTATTTATAATTTCAACTTTTATTGTACTTAATTCATTTTACACCATGAGATTTAGAGAAAAATACTCAAACATAATTTCAAAAATTAGAGAATTTGATTATAATAAAAGAGTTCAATGATTTCAAAAGGCTAGCATGATTATCCATCTTTCAATTTCAAAAAGGCACAACATGTCAACCAAGGCAATAAATTCCATTATTAGGTCATAATATTTGTTATAAAATAATTTTATAAAATGAAAATTGTGCTAGATTTACAAAAATGCACAAAGATAATATTTCTTTATTAACCCTTTCCAACTTATAATATTTTTAATTCAAATGAAAATAAATTTAATAAATTTATCTCATGTTTTCAACTTCTTAGATAATTATGAAAATAAATCTACAAATTAAAAATGTTGTAAGAATCACTTTTAGAAACATTTTGTAATTATAAACTTATTTTTTTTTGTCCATGTATTAAGTTTTAATTTAAAAAATATAAAATTTATGAAAATTAGTCTTACAATTCAATGTGTATGATAATCTATCAAATAAAAAAAAAGAGAGAGAGAGAGAGGATAATTTGATAATAGAGTTACTAAGATTTTTTATGTCTAGCACTTATATCTTAATTTCTACAACTATACATTTAAAAAATAGATAAATAACTAAATATAAAAATAATAGTCTAATAATAAGTGTTGGGTGATTGATTTTTTATTTTGTACATGATTTTAAATGTTAAAGCGCAAATAGAAATCTTAAAGTGATGAGATATTAAAGAGGTAAATCATAGGTTCCAGTTAATTCATTTAAACTCTTTCCTTTCATTCAATTGTATCACAACTTGTCAATTAACACAGACTATGCAAGATAGAGATACATGCATGTGTCACAGGTTGAATGGATTTATTGCTCCCTACTCATAAGACCTTGAAAATACCTTTCAAGTAGTTTTCTCACACTTGACTCATAAGAAATTTTTGGAGAGAAATTTTATAAATATATTTTACTTGTAAATTAAGTGTGTTACAAATAAAGGGAAGAATGTTCCCTTTTATACAAATATTAGACAAATTACAACTATTAAATTTCTTTTTAATCTAATGGCAGATATCACATTTCTTCAATTTCTTATCTACATACATTTATTATATAATTGATTCCAATGTATTACTCTTCATTAGGAGGCATCTATATTTGATCTATTATCCATCAGTATGTGTAAAGAACCGTGACACATGTATCTAACTTGTATATTCCAAAAAAGGCTAACAAATAGCTTTTTTTTGTCTCATTAAACCCTAGTATATCAAAAATAGGCAGAATTTAAAGGGACAACTACAGGGGGTAATGAAAATTTTCCATTTGGTCAATCTAGATAAATTGAAAAGAAATAATAATTTATTTATACTACTAATTTCCAACGACAAAGCTCCAAAAAGAAAAAAAAAAAAGAAAGAAAGAAAAAAAACAGGATCATAGACTTACTAAACATAAGAGTTAAATTTGTCAATCGAAGTCTTCCTTTGTTTCTCAAAGATGAATCAATACCCCACCTATGAACTTATTCTCCTAAATCTGAATATGTTGATTGAGATACCAACAAGTTTTTGCATTCTCATTTCTTTGAAGTCTCAAACACCTAAAAAATAATATAGTTTGATGCTTTCCAAAATCTGAAAGCTCATACCATTCCTCATTGGGAAGAGGTCTACCAATAAACCTTGTACTTGTACCCAACGGCTAACTCAAGCAATTCGCTCAGCCTCACCAGAACCTGTACAAGCCAGCTGCACATATAACTCACTCAGAGTTGATGGCACACACCATCCAAGACCACACTGATCCCGATAGTACTCCCCAATTTCCTGGAAAAGGGACAGAAGATAAGCAAATGATTCAGTGTTTCAGGTTCAAGCCCACAGAAAAGGGCAAGGGAGGTGTTTACCCAAACCATCATAGCCATTAGTCGGGAAAGAATGCCCACGATTGGTTGACCACAAAAAATGTTTTCCAGCAACGGTTGAATTGAACAATAAGACCCGAATTTTATATTGATTGATGAATTTAGTCCGTCCTTTCCTCTTGCTAGCATGGTTTGTTATCATTAGCATGTAACATGCGCAGACTTTAAGGTCGACTTGCTGGGAGATAAAGAGAGAAAAAGAAAGAAGAGGAAAACGGTGAACCAAGTCACAACTTAGACAACGATAGTCTAATCATATCTTCCTAAACGAAAAACAGGTTAGTTTCTGATTTGGAAGGGGCCGCGCGAACGCAGCCCCACTACCACAAATTTTGACGTAGGCTCTCCTATCACAGATTAGTGTTTTAAGGTTCAGTTTTCCACTTTTTGCAGGTGAAATTAGCATAATAACAGATTGGACGACTAAAGCTAAAACAAAATATTCATTAATATTGAGATGCAGTTTTGCAGAGTGCTTCAAGTTGGGATTTTGGAATTCGATATTTTGGGCCTTAGTCTGCCGAACCAAGCATGATTAAGAAAGTCCATGGTTTGTTTATGTCATACTAAACATATTGGAAGTGTCTTTCCACAGCATAAATAGGATTGTAATCAACAAAAAATTTAACGGGGAGGCCCAGCCTGGAACCCAAAAGGGGAGGCTATATTGGATTGTTGTAATCAAGGACAAATAAAAGTTTTGAAATTTTACTAATATTTTTTTTTTCCCTAATAGTCCCATCGTGCGGGGATTTTGTTTTTTTCTTTGTGGTGAACAACATGAACAACAATTTCATTCCTTGCAAATCATATCTCCTTCATTAAGCCTTGAAGGAAACATTGTTGAGGGTGGTCGTGACTCGAGGTAATTGAATAAGTTAGAACTGGATATCAGGTCCCAGCAGAATTGGGAAAGGAATTAGGGATTGAGTTGAGAGGGAGAAGAAGAACCCAGGGGAGAGAACTGACTTTAGAGAAAGAAAATGAATTTTTGATTATATGTTGGTTGTTCCTTTACAACTAATAGATGCTACTTATAACACTTGGCCCTATTATACAAGATCAGCCACTGACCTGCAAAACGCACCGTTCCATTTGTAGAGTTTACCATCCCTTAATGGTAACTATACCAGTGACGTTCATCATCATCATAAATCAATGGTTATGATGAAAGCCATAAAATGGCTTTATTGAACTACAACGGATCAAACAGAACAACAGAAATTCAAACATGGCCGCTCCAGCTTTTAGGAGACCTTAGACCAGCGCCCCTCCAATGTGCAACGGAGATCACTGACCTAGGCCATGGGTCTTCTCGATCTTCGATAGATCTCGTCTAGGTAAGTATGTTTCATAGTTCTTGGTCGGTTGCCATTTATAAGTCTCAGCCTGTCAATTTGAGACCATATAGATGTCCTCATTAACAGAAGGCAAAAATAAAGAGGTAGGTCAAAGAAATGTTGGAGACTTCCATTATACAAACAAGCACCATTTCTTTTGCCTCTCTAGTGCCCTTGGTGAAGAAGGATAGAGTATGATGTTTTTGTGTGAACTACAAACAACTAAATTCCTTCACAATCGAAGATAAGTTCCCCATTTTTATTATTGATGACTTATTGGATGAACTCTATGGAGCTACAATATTTTTCAAAATAGACTTGAGGACTAGCTACCATCAAATTTGGATAAAGGAATCAGGCACCTAAAACTACCTTTAGAGCACATCAATTTAAAGTGATTTCATTTAAATTAACTAATGCGCCTGTAACTTTTTAATCCCTTATGAATCAGGTATTTGGTCAATATTTGAGGCAGTTTTTTCTTGTACTTTTTTGATGACATCTCTATGTAGTGTTACTATAAATAGCATGTATCACATTTGGCACAAGTACTGCAAACGTTGAGGAAGGAAAAACTATATGCCAAGATGTCTAAATTTTTCTTTGGGTAGAGGCAAGTTAAATACCAATGGCTTATCATTTCTACTTAGGGTGTGTCTACTGACCCCAATAAGGTGGCTGCTCTGATTAATTGGACAGTGCCTATTTATCTCATATGTCTAAGAGGATTCCAGGGGCACACGGGTTATTATAAGACATTTATGAAGGATTATGAAGTTATTAGAAGGCCCTTAATTGAGTTACTGAAGAAAAATAATTTTATATGGAATGCATCTTCTAAGGAAGCCTTTAATAAACTCAAACAAGCTATGGTGACAGCCACTATGTGGGTTATGCTAGATTTCTCCGAACCCTTTATGATAGAGGCTACTGCATATGGAATTGGGCTAAGTGCTGTATTGATGCATGGAAATAGACCCGTAGCATATCTCAATAAGAAGTTACATGACAAGCATATGGGGCTCTTGATCTATGAGAAGGAGCTGTTTGCAATCCTGATGGTTGTGACCAAGTGGAGATATTATGCAGAGGGACATCATTTCATTATCAAGATAAACCATGAAAGTTTGAAGTTCCTATTGTAGCAGTAATTGCATACATACATTCAGCTCAAAGGAGTAAGCAAACTTCTAGAATTGGATTACAGTATTCAGTATAAAAGGGAGTGGACAATAAGGTGGCTAATGCTTTATCCAAGAGAGAAGTGTTCAATTAGCTGAGTGCAGCATCCTGTCATGCCCTTTATGCCTAAATTCCAAAATGGTTGACCGAGGTTGTTGATAGTTATGATGCAGACTCCTTAACTACTGAACTAATTCCTTCCTCGAGCCTTTTTGCTAATTGTAAACCTCTCTTCACCCTTCATAATGGGAGCATTAGATATAAAAGCAGAATTTATATTAAAACTCAGGGAGACTTGAGACAGTAGATGTTGCACAAGTTTTACGGGTTAGCTTAGGGTGGACACTCTGATCTCAAGGCTACTTACCATAGGCTCAAACATTGTTTTCATTGGCCTGACATAAAGGAGGATGTCTAAGTGTTGATCCAATAGTGTGATACTTGCCAAAGATACAAGAGTGAACATCTTAAATACTCGGGTTTCTTGTAGCCCTTATCAGTTCCTACCCAAACTGGGAGAAACATAAGTCTAGACTTTATTGAGGGATTACCTAAATCCAAAGGGAATGAGGTTATTTCAATACTCATTGATCGTTTCAGTAAATATAACCACTTTATTACCCTCAGTTATCCTCTCACTGCTCCTATAGTTGCTAAGGCCTTCATGGAATATGTTTTTAAACTACACGACATGCCTCGCTTCATTGTCTCGGATAGAGATAAGATCTTTATCAGTCTCTTCTACCAAGAGCTTTTCAAGCTATTAGGGTTTGCGTTGCACCTGAGCATAGCCTACCATCCACAGTCTAATGGTCAATTTGAGAGGCTTAATCAGTGTTTTGAGACATATCTATGTAGCATGACCTTCCAAAAGACTTCACAGTGATGTATGTGGCTTTATGTAGCAAAATAGTGTTATAACAACACTTTTCATACCCTATTGGGAATGACTCCCTTTCAAGCACTATATGGCTATGCCCCCCCTTATCCGACTAAACTTCCAATCACTGAGACTAAGGCAGCTACTGTTGAGTTCTGGCTCCAAGAGAGGCAACATATGACTAGCTTATTGAAGGAGCAATTGCTTCGAGCATAGTATACAACTAAAGAGTTTGCAAATAAGACGGGTCATAACTAGTTTTTTCTGATGGGGATTGGGAGTATTTGAAATTCCAACCCTATCACCAAACCTCAATTGCCCTTTACAAGAACTTAAAGTTGGTTTCCAAGTATCATGGGCCTTTCCTCATTGTGGCTCGGGTTGGCCAGGTGGTATACAAGCTGGCGTTACCTGTTGGCTCTTCCCTTAACCTTATCTTTCATGTATCCCTGTTGAAACGATCCGTGGGACAACTAAGTCAACTGATGCCCCAATTAGCACTAGCGGGACAAGATGGACAGCTGTTTACAGAACCAGTAGCTATCCTGGATGGGCGGATGGTGAAGGGGCACAACCAAATTATCATGCAAGTCCTAGTTTAGTGGTCCAACCTCTCTCCCGCTGATGCTACCTAGAAAGATTGGACTTTTATTGCTGCCCAATTTCCTCACTTTTCGGACTTGAGGACAAGGCTCAACTGATGAGACTGATATTTTAATCATACGCTTTGGCGACGCTTGAAAACCCCAATTTCCTCACTTTTCGGCCTTGTCTAAGGCTTTGATACAGAAAATATATAAAGATGACATATATCCTCGATTTACATGCTTAAAAGCTCCGTTGGCTATGTTTTTAACCCCCATTAGACCGCAGGTTCTTTTATTTGTCCTTGATTACATCAGTCCAACATAGCCACCTTTTTTGGTTCCGTGGATGCCCTACTCATTAACCTGGATTAACTTCATAATGCCTGGTTTGACAGACTAGTAACCAAAACTTGTAAATTATACTTGGTGGGGTGCGCCAGGCCCTTGCAGCAGTGCAACGCATGGGCGACGCTTGAAAACCCCAGTAGCAAGCCACTGTTGTGGGTCCTCCCCTGGAAAAAATTAATTTAATATCGTGTGGACCATTGGCCCACGTATCAGATATTAAACTGATAAGAACAGATACTACACTTGATCTTAGCCAAAAGGCCGAGAAAGGTATGATTAATATATTATATTGAATTGCATTTTATAACCCGTTCTTGTTATGGCCATTTTCTCTTTTTCTCGACGTGGGAGAGTCGGGCGCTCACGAGAACACTGAACTATCGATGGGGCCGAGAGCCCTCGCAGCCTAGACACAAAAGACACAATTATCAAGAGTGTGCCCCGTAACCCTCTGGGCTCTATTGCGAGAGGATTTTGATGCGGTTCAACTCAGACGCACATGATTGGAGGTCTCTTTTACAACACATTATCGTTTTTCAATCAATTCAAACTTTCACAATAAAAAGCATCTACCTGAGATCCACGCTGTAGGAGTTGGAGGAAGGTATTTAAAAAGTTATCTTAAGAAATCAGAGGGCTTGGTAATAAAAAATTAGTTCAATACTTTCAAAAGCATGCCTTTGAATCTTCAACTTCAAAATTTGACTTCTTAAGTTTTGAAATAAGAAAAATATACATAATATATATACTTAAAATAATTGATAAGAATATATTTTTGTCAATTATGAAAAAAATAATTTTACAAGTTAAAAATAAATTATTCTACAAAATTTATAATTCAGCAAACAATTATTTAAAAAAATAGATTATTTAAATAACAATTTTTTATTTTAATTGAAAAATATTACTTTTGATATATTTCTTAAAATATATGGTAAGAAAATTTTTAAGTGATTTATCAATTAAGTAAAATCAACAAATGAAATTAACAAATATCATTTAAAAGTAATAAAAATTTTCTCAATTTAATATTGTATAATAAATTATAATATGATACTATACAATAATCAACTTTTCTTTGAGTGTTACTAATAGTGGTCCCTTAAAGTAAGTAATAATGAATTTAATTTTTATTTTCATAAACTTAAACATAAAAAAAATATATTGTAAAATAATTTTTAAAAGAGAAAATTTATAAAGTAATATTTAATCAATTAATCATATTTTATTTGATTTCATAAATAAATAAAATTAAAATTAAAAAAATTATTTTACTATTTTATTATATTTATATAAAAATACTCTTTTTAAAACTTAAAGTACAATTCATATTTTATTTTAAAAAGATTACAAATAAATCTTGGTCAAAAAAAAAAAAGGAAGTAAGAAAACCGGTAGACAAACATACTTTTAGTGGAATGTCGTTCACAAATATGCAATGTGATATACTCCATCCGATTCTCATATCCAATAGAAAATAAGAAATTTTAAGACATATAAATTTAGACACTACATATTTTAATAAGTTATTTTTTAATTAATGAGTAATCACTCTGCAATAAGTGGTATAAGATTATTTTTTGAGTTAGATCTTAGTTTCTAATCCCTAACCAACTCTATGTCCAAGCTTCAATTTTTCTTTTATTGGGGTTTGTCAAAGAATGTCCGGGGCAGAATGACAAGTCATTTTGAAGACAAGGTTACAACTAAGAGAATTGGTTGTCAAGCAGTGCCTTGCTTCTTATTTTTTAAGGATGTTGATCCTTATGATTCAGCCAATGTAATGCAATATTTGAATAAGATTCTCGGATGAGGCGCCAATGCTTGGGTCGCAATTGTATGTTTTCTATAGCATTCAAAATCGCTAGCATTTTACCATGATTCGAGTCAATCTCACCCACCGAACAGGGGAACATGCAAATGAAATGTCAATTACAGTTCCTAAGAACACTTCCATTACCGCCACGACCTGGTTTTTCTTTAGCTCATCTATCAGCATTCCTTTCGAGAAAATTTACCAGGAAAGGACCTGTCTGCGTTTTGTCCTTTTGGAGACAACACAATGCCGCAAAGTATCTGCTGAAAGACGAAGAGATTGGGCTTCTTTAAGCAATTCTTCATCTCTTGACTTTAGCAAAAGATTATGCTTCATGAATATGAAATCAAATATCGTGTCCCATGTAGCGGCTTCTTTAAGTAATTGTTTCGTTGAAGCCAAAATGTTCGTGGAAATATTAAAAAGACAATAGTCCAAGTATGTCGTTAAGCCTCACAAGAACCTGTACCGGCCAGCTGCACGTATAACTCACTCAGAGTTGATGGCACACACCATCGAAGACCGTACTGATCCCCATAGTACTCCCCAATTTCCAGGACAAAGGACAAAAGATAAGCAAATGATTCAGTGTTTCAGGTTCAAGACCACAGAAAGTGCAAGGAATTTAACCCTTTATTAGATAGAGCCAGTCTGGTGTTCACCCAAACAATCATAGCCATTAGTGGGGAAAGAATGCCCACGATTGGTTGACTACAGCAAATGTTTAGCAGCAACGATTGAATTGAACAATAAGACTCACATTTTAGATTGATTGATGAATTTAGTCGGTTCTTTCCTCATGCTAGCAAGTAGCATAAACGACATTTCCTGTTCGGAGAGTTTAAGGTCAACTTGATGGGAGATAGAGAGAGGAAAAAAAGAAGAGCAAAATGGTGGACCAAATCACTACTTTGACAAATTTCTTCCTGGTTAGACACTTCTAAGGAGTCGGAAGTAAAATCTCAACTTCCTAAACAAACATAAAATGAAGCTCAGTTACTGAATTGGAAGGTCCACTACGACAAATTATGACGTAGGCTATTCTACCTCGAAGAAACCTTAGACCAACACCCCTCCAAAGTGCAATGGAAGTCATTGACCTAGGCCATGAGCCTTCATCATTATTCATTGACCCCACCAAGATAAGGATGTTCCGAGGTTCTAATTGCTTGTTATTTATGTGCCCTTTCGCTGTCACGACGTGGGATTGAAACCAATTTGCACAGCACCTCCAAAGAATGAAAATAAGATAAGAGCTCACGGAAACATCCGATATCTTTTAAAGATAGTGTGCAATGATGTAGCATAAAGGGCTGACATTTGTTGAATTTTGTCTTTTGAAAATTTCTAAAGAAAATGATTAATTACATTCTGGTACGTTTTAGCACATTACACTAGCTATTGTTGCTATGTAAGACGAGAATCCTCATAGTGTTACACTAGCTATTGTTACATTCTGATACGTTTTAGCACATTACACTAGCTATTGGTATGAAAACTACAGTTGAACTTTAATAAACATTGATATTAATGAAGTCATAATATCGAATTCCAAAATCCCAACCTGAAGCACTCTGCTAAATTGTATCTCAATATTAATGAAGCAACCCCATCACTCTTTCCATTAGGAAAAGTTACTGTTAAAAGGGGAAGCATCTCTGGAGTGGTTACCTACCACAACCTTTAATACATGAGTTGTGATAGGACGTTGACAAACTTATTTACCGATGTGAGTTTCTAATATGAACGTATCTATGTTTACACATGGGATGGTGAAACTCAATTTTTCTTATAACTGGTGTATGGTACCATAGTATAATTTATTACACAATATTACATCTAGAGAACTTTTATTACTTTTGAATGGCATTTGTTAATTTCATTTGTTGAGTTTACTTAATTGATAAATCACTTTTACCTAAAAATTTTTTTACCATATATTTCAAGAAATATATCAAAAATAATATTTTTAATCAAAATAAAAAAAATTATTTAAATTATTTATTTTTTCAAATAATTATTTGGTAAAATATGAATTTTGTAAAATAATTTATTTTTTATTTGTAAAATTATTTTTCTCATAATTGACAAAAATATATTCTTATCAACTATATTTAGGTATATGTATTATGTATATTTTTCTTACTTCAAATTTTGAAATTGAAGATTCAAAGGCATGTGAAGCTTCTGAAAGTATTGAACTAATTTTTTATAACCAAGCCCTCTGATTTCTTAAGATAACTTTTTAAATACCTTCCTCCAACTCCTACAGCGTGGATCTCAGGTAGATGCTTTTTATTGTGAGAGTTTGAATTGATTGAAAAACGATAATGTGTTGTAAAAGAGATCTCCAATCATGTGCATCAAAATCCTCTTGCAATAGAGCCCAAAGGGTTACGGGGCACACTCTTGATAATTGTGTCTTTTGTGTCTAGGCTGCGAGGGCTCTCGGCCCCATCGATAGTTCAGTGTTCTCGTGAGCGCCCGACTCTCCCACGTCGAGAAAAAGAGAAAATGGCCATAACAAGAACGGGTTATAAAATGCAATTCAATATAATATATTAATCATACCTTTCTCGGCCTTTTGGCTAAGATCAAGTGTAGTATCTGTTCTTATCAGTTTAATATCTGATACGTGGGCCAATGGTCCACACGATATTAAATTAATTTTTTCAAGGGGAGGACCCACAACAGTGGCTTGCTACTGGGGTTTTCAAGCGTCGCCCAAGTGTTACACTGCTGCAAGGGCCCGGCGCACCCGACCAAGCGTAGTTTTTAAGTTTTCGGCTTTAGACTATCGAACCAGGCAATGCAAACCCGACTAGCTTGAAAAGCTATCGATTGATCAGACTGATAAAAGTTCTTTTCTTCACGAGACAATGATGCAAGGCATGACGAGTAGTTTAAACCCTTCAATGTGGATTGAAGGCAACTTATGCTTGCATCTCCTAAAATGTTGGTGGTTCTGTTCTTATTAGTTTAAATTAATTGCCTTTCTAATACAGTTTATGTTTTAGTGACGGTGTTGGATGAGGGAACTTATAATGTTTCCTTCAAGGCTTAATGAAGGAGACATGATTTGCAAGGAATGAAATTGTTGTTCATGTTGTTCACCACAAAGAAAAAAACAAAATCTCAGCACGATGGGACTATTAGTGAAAAAAAATATTAGTAAAATTTCAAAACTTTTATTTGTCCTTGATTACAACAATCCAATATAGCCTCCCCTTTTGGGTTCCAGGCTGGGCCTCCTCGTTAAGTTTTTGTTGATTACAATCCTATTTATGCTGTGGAAAGACACTTCCAATATGTTAGTATGACATAAACAAACCATGGACTTTCTTAATAATGCTTGGTTCGACAGACTAAAGCCCAAAATATCGAATTCCAAAATCCCAACTTGAAGCACTCTGCAAAATTGCATCTCAATATTAATGAATATTTTGTTTTAGCTTTAGTCGTCCAATCTGTTACGCTAATTTCACTTGCAAAAAGTGGAATACTGAACCTTAAAACACTAAATCATTTGCCCATCTCCTGTCCTTAGTTTTGGAAAATGTGGAGTACTATACGGATTGGTGGGGTCTTCGACGGTGGAATACTATGCGTATTGGTGGGGACATCATCCGAGAATCTGATTCAAGCATTGCTTTCAATTGGCTGAATCATAGCTATACCAGACATACAATTCTCCTAGTTGTACACTTGAATTCATGACTTTTCATTCTTCCTTGGACTTAGGTATTCGTGGACAATCCCACCGACAGAGATAAAAAGAGTGTTGACTTCACAGTTGTTTAGGGGCTCAGATCTGTTGAGATCCAATCCCTCCAAAAATATTCGTATGTCACATGAAACAATAAGCACACGGTATTCTTTAGTAAAAGGCGAAAGAATAGTTCGCTCTGTGCTTAGTGCGTGGCTCCATGATTAATTGTGTTATTCCTTTCCAATAAATACATAGGTCCCCTATTGAGGCTCTGACTCTTCAACAATGTGGGAGTAGATTGCTTGAGTGAGCCGATGGGTAAAATTATTGGTAGCCCATTTACCAATGAGAGGCATGTGTCATTACTTTCTCCTAAAAAAGAATTTATTAGTGTGTGCAGTACCCATATTTATATAATTTAAATTTTTTTTTTCTATTTGATATGAAAATTAATCCAAGATCTATTTTTTTTTATCTTACTTGAGAGTTGGGTCATATACAATTGATGGATTCGGGACCTCTCTAACCTACTCCTTCTATAAGAAATACTTGATAAAAAACACCAAAATCATGGTCGAAATTGGTTCAACTTTAAGACCATTTGATATGAAATTATTATTTTCTCTTTAAAAGTTATATATGAAAATGTATAGTACCTACATTTATATGATTCAAAATCTAATTCATTCTATTCAATGTAAGAATCGGGTCATATACGCCCATCCATCACACATGAATTGAGCTTTCAGATTTCCAAAAGCTTCGCACTATGTTATTTCCCAGGTGTTTTCAGACTATGACGGTAGGAATCAAAGAAAAGAGAATGCAGAAACATCGAACTAATTTATTATATTCACTGCAACGAGAACGCAGATATAAATTGCAGTGGAAATCAAAAGAATTGAAGGGTGGTCGTGACTTTTGGCTTAACATGTTGGCCCTAAAAAGAGATTGTGCGTTGTAAAAGATTTCCCAACGGTGGGGAACCCAACGGTTACCCCATAATCCAACCCTTTGAAGTAGAGCGCTACTCATCCATTGGGGGCCGGGTTTCCTTTTCTTAACAATTAATACGGGATAACTAGAGCAAAAAAAATACAGTACAATTTCTAAACATAGTGAACTGAATTTTGTTGAATTTTCTTGTGAAAATTTCTAGAGGAGAAAATATATGATTAATTGCATTCTGTTACATTTTAAGACATTATACTAAACCCACCCTTGATCATTGGTTGTTTATGCCAGTAGCTCTTGTTGTCTGCTTGCACACTTCTATTGTTGACTAAACATCTCAATGCAATCTCGTAAGCAGAAATTATAGCCCTATCCACCGCAAAAGCTTTTTGATTTTTGGTTTTTTCTTAATAAATATTACCCTTATATTGATGCAAATTGGTTTGCATTTTTCAACTTGGAAGTTTTAAATTTATGTAAAGAAAATTTCTTAAATTTGTTTCACATGTGATACTTATTAGAAAATTAAGAGTACAAATTTACATATTTAAAATAATACATAGTATGACTATATAGTAAAAATATAAGAACTTATAATTTTAAATTTTAAATTTATATTGTAATTTTTTAAAATTTTTTAAAAAATAAATGATACAAAAATAATAGTTTAATGACAACTCTCTCAAAATAAGTTTATTATTGTTATTTTTTTATATAATTAAAATCGTGAATTGTTAGATATATATTAACTTTACAAATTGTTGTTCAAAAACATAATTTGATCTTTAATTGGTAATTTTACCATCACACGACGAGGCTAGTGACACTATTAGGATGGTTTTTTTATCATGCCAATAGTAGTGTAATGTGCTACAAGGTATTAGAATGTAACAATACCTAGTGTAACATTGAGGATTCTCATCTTACATAGAAACAATAGCTAGTGTAATGTGCTAAAACGTACCATAATGTAATTAGCCGTTTTGTTTAGAAATTTTGAAAAGAAAAAGTTCAACAAATTTCAGCCCATTATGCTAGATCATTGCACACTATCGTCAAAAGATATTTGATGTTTCCATGAGCTCTCGTCTTATCTTCATTATTTGGTGGTGTTGTGCAAATTGGTTTCAATCCCACATTATGACAGCAAATGGGAGTCGATAAGGAAACTATGTTTCATATTCTGGATTTGGTAAATAATTAGTGACACATTTTTCACTAATTTTAATGATAGTATGTGAAAGGCATGATTTAGTTCCATTTATAATTAACAAGTGTCAATTAGTTTTAAGAAAAGGGAGAAGATGTGTTTTACATAGGATATAATTATCTTTAGTCAATTTGATATCAACTACAAAATATGTAATTAATTTAGATAAGCCTCCTGTGAGAGGGATTAAAGAACACAATCGGACAATTTTGTTGATGAGGTTTGTACCTCCTGGGGGAGAAATAAGAGGACACGGTGAAGTAATATTATTGATGAGGTCTATATTTGAGGAACATAAAGTAATAGGTGAATTTAAATGATTTGATATTTATATTTTTTTTGAAAAATAACTCTAATACTGTGAAACAAATTAGATTAATAAAATGAAATAAAATAATAATTATTAATAAAAAATTATATTTTATTAATAAAATTTTATACATATTTTTAGACATTTGTTAGTTATGCAATATAATATTTTTTATAATGTAAATCAATATTACATTATTAATATAAATTTTTTTTTAAAAAAAGTAATTTTAATTAATGAATAATTAATAAAGAAATTATAATTAATAAAAAATAATAATTAGTGAAAAAATTATAATCAATAAAAATTGAGTAATTAATAGATAAATTATAAAATAATTAAATAATTGATTAATATATTATAATTAATAAAAATTAAGCAATTAGTGAGTAATTATAACTAAATCTCATCGTTTCCTTTGACAAAGATTATTTTTAAATACCTCCCTTCAAGCCCTACAGCTGGATCTCTTGTGCAGTAGATACTTTTTATAGTAAAAGTTTGAATTGTGTGCTGTAGTGTGCTGTAGAAGAGATTCCGAATCATGTGCGCCTGAGTTCAAAATCATCTTGCAATAGAGCCAAAGGGTTAGGGGGGCGCACTCTCGGTAATCGTGTCTTTCTGTCTAGGCTGCGAGGGCTCTCGGCCCCACCGATAGTTCAATGTTCTCGTGAGCGCCCGACCCTCCCACGTCGAGTAAACGAGAAATGGCCATAACAAGAGCGGTCATAAAAGGCAATTCAGTATACACTACTTGTCATACCTTTCTCGGCCTTTTGGCTAAGATCAAGTGTAGTATCTGTTCTTATCAGTTTAATATCTGATACGTGGACCAACGGTCCACATGATATTAAATTAATTTTTCTAAGGGAAGGACCCACGACAGTGGCTTGCTACTGGGGTTCTCAAGTGTCGCCCATGCGTTGCACTGCCGCAAGGGCCTGGCACACCCCACCAAGACTAGTTTAAGGGTTTTGGATCTCTCGAACCAAATAATTTTAAGCTAAATTATAAGATATTGGAAGTGTCTTTCAACAACATAAATCGGATTGTAATCGACAACCGAAAAGGGCTGCTATATTGCACTGGTGTAATCAAGGACAACTAAAAGTTTAGAAATTTTACTATATTTATTTTTATCTCTATTCGTCCTATCGTAATTGTTTAGATTTTCTTTTTTTTTTTCTTTTTCTTTTTGGTGAGCAACATGAACAAGAATTTCATTCCTTGCAAATCATGTCTCCGTCATTAAGCCTTTAAGGAAACATTATAAGTTCCATCATTCAACACCGGGACTAAAACATAAACTATAGTAGAAGGGCAACTATTGCAAGCTAATAAGAACAGAACCACCAACATTTTAGAAGATATGATCCGGACAAAATTAAGCATAAGTTGGCTTCAATCCCGCATCGAAACGGCGACCAGAGTCACCGCAAGCAGGTAGCATAAATAGCAACCAACTAGTATCTCTTTAATATACTTACCTGGACGGGGTCAATGGGACATCCAGAAAACCCATGGCCTAGGTCAATGACCTTCATTGCACGTAGGAGGGGTGCTGGTCTAAGGTCTCCTCGAAGGGGAGAGCCTACGTCATAATTTGTGGTAGCGGGGCCTGCGTTCGCGCGGCCCTTTCCAATTTAGAAACTAATCTTTATCTATTTTTCATTTAAAAAAATGTGATTAGACTCGTTGACGAAGTTGTAATTTGGATCACTAGTATCCTCTTTACTCTCTCAAAGTCCGCGAATGTTATGCAATGACAACAAAGCATGTTAGCAAGAGGAGAGGACGGACTAAATTCATCATTCATTATAAAATTCGAGTCTTATCGTTCAATTCAACAGTTGCTGGAAAACATTTTCTGTAGTCAACCAATCGTGGGCATTCTTTCCCCACAAATGGCATGATGGTTTGGGTAAACACCTCCCTTGCCCTTTTCAGTGGGCTTGAACCTGAAACACTGAATCATTTGCTTATCTTCTGTCCTTTTTCCAGGAAATTGGGGAGTACTATCGGGATCAGTGTGGTCTTGGATGGTGTGTGCCATCAACTCTGAGTGAGTTATATGTGCAGCTGGCCTGTACAGGATCTGGTGAGGCTGAGCGACATATTTGGACTATTTTCTTTTTTAATTTACATGAACTTTTTGGCTTCAACGAAACAATTGCTTGAAGAAGCCGCCTAGATGGAACACAATATTTGATTTCATATTGACGAAGCATAATCTTTGGCTGAAGTCAAGAGATGAACAATTGCTTAAAGAAGCCCCTGTTAAATTTTCTCAAAAGGAATGCTGATAGATCAACCAAAGGAAAGCCAGGTCCCGGCGGTATTGAAGGGATTCTTAGGAACTCTAACGGACATTTTATTTGCATGTTCTCCTGTTTCGGTGGGCGAGTTTGGATCGAATCATGCTAAAATGCTATCGATTTTGAAGGCTATAGAACTGATGGCATCCCAAGGTGACCTAAGCATTGGCGCTTCATCCAAGAATCTGATTCAAACATTGCTTAAGAAGGGTTGGTGAAGAAAGGCACTCCAGACAAACGAATCTCCTAGTTGTAACCTTGAATTAAAACCCCAATAAAAGAAAAATAATGGCTTAGACATAGAGTTGAAGGGACTAAGATCTATCGAGATCCAATCCCTCCAAAAATAATTGTATGGCACTATAAGCAATAAGCACACGGTATTCTTTAGTAAAAGGCGAAAGAATACTTCGCTCTGTGCTTACTGCATGACTCCGTGCTTTACATATCTGTTTTTCTTGTCACACATATACTTAGGTCGGTATGCAAGAGAAGACAAATACTATTCTATTTTAATGTGCAAGTTCCAATTGCTTTCGAGTGCCTAAACTAACTACCAAGTACTTAGTGGATCCATTTGCTTCTGTCTTTCTGTTCCCACTAGCTTTCACCCTTGCCTATTCCTTCTCCTTTGGCTGCCATTTCTGCTTCTACACCAGCACCAGCAGCTGCTCCGATTCCTATGACTTCTGCCTTTTGCTTCGGTTACGAATGGGACCAAGAAAGAGGGCTATATTGGATTGGGGTTTTTTTTCTCTAATTGTTCCATCGTAATAGCTGAGATTTTGTTTTTATCTTTTTGGTGAACAATCATTTCATTCATGTCTCCTTCATTAAGCCTTAAAGGAAACATTATAATTTCCATAAGGGCAACTAATTTAAATAAGAACAGAACCGCCAACATTTTAGAAGATGCAATCCGGACAAAATTAAGCATAAGTTGGCTTCAATCCCGCATCGAAACGGCGACAAGGAGTTGCTAGCAGGAGTGTAGAGAGCAACCAACGGGGAACTTTGAAATATACTTATCAAAACGGGATCAATGGGTGATCAAGAAGGCCCATGGCATAGGTCAGTGTCGTACTTTCACATCGGAAGGGTGGAGAGCCTGCATTCGCGCGGCCCCTTAAAAATCAAAATCCAAATTTATGTCATCTTTATATTTTTTTCTATATCAGAGCCATAGAAAAGGCCTTGGATTCCCAATTGTGTCAAGTGCTTCGAACTCTTTCAGACCATAAAAAGTGTCATGTTTGCTCCTCCAAGTCAAGAACAAAATTCGCCAATTTGGTCTCTTAATACACCGACATTTGAAGAAAAATTGAGTTTCACTATCTCATGTGTAAACATAGATACGTTCATATTAGAAACTCACATAGGTACATAAGTTTGTCAACATCCTGTCACAATTTATGTATTAAAGGCTGTGGTGGGTAACCATTCCAGAGATGCTTCCCCTTTTGATAATGCCTTTCCCTAGCAGGAAGAGTGATGGGGGTTGCTCCCTTGAGGGCCAGTATAACTAGCTTGTCATCCACTGAGAACTGGAGTTCAATGATATTGATTACAACCCTCCTGTCTTCAATCTCACCGGGTCTTGCTCCCAGAAGAGTGCACGAGAATATAAATAACAGGAAAAAGTAAAAACTTCAAGGGTGGTCGTGACTCGAGGTAATTGGATAAGTTGGAGTCGTGTCTCGGTAGTGTAATCGAGGTAATTGAATAAGCTGGATGTCAGGACCAGCGGATTAAGGAAAGAAATTAGGGATTGAGTTGAGAGGGAGAAGAAGAATCCAGAGAGAGGAAAGAGAACTGAGTTTAGAGAGAGCAAATGAAATTTTGAAGATGAACTATCGATCAGCAAATCGCACTACCACACATCAACTATCGATCTGCAAACATGAAGACTTAACACAGACTTCTCTCTCATCCAGCTCGTAGCAACACAAGAGCACTTGAGTTCTTGCGTAACATCCCATCCCTTTAATACCCAACTAGTAAAAAGCTTGAGTTACTAATATTACCAATATATTATTGACGTTTTTCATATTATAATAATATTAATATTTTCTTTATTTTTCAATGTGGGATAGGACAAAAAGAATTCCTAACAAAATTAAGCATATAATCATATATTCCGAACAAAATTAAGCGTAAGTTGGCTTCAATCCCGCATCGAAACGGCGACTAGAGTCACTGCAAGCAGTGAGCATAAATAGCAATTGACTGGTATCTGGGTAATCAACTCTATTTGGACGGGACTTGTTGGGCTCATTATATACATGGTTTAAAGATTGTGGTTTATGTATTGTATTTTAGACCACGATTCAGAATAATTAATAAGCTTTTAGGTAGAAAATCTTAATTAATTGGTGGAGAAAGCAAAAAAAAAAAACAAAGTAGAAAGTAAAAAAAAAAAATGTAGGAGGCTTTAGAGGGAGAGATTATTGTTAAGGGTCATTACCTACACCCTAAGTTTCTCCCTCTTCTACCCGCAGCATTATTCTCTCTTTTGGCAGGTTTCGGTTCAATCACAGAGGTTACTTTGGATTCCCAAAAATTACAATTCTCTCGCTTGACGAGTACTAATTGTTTAAAATTAAGAATATCTTTTATTCAATGATATGTTAAAGCATATTATTGATATTTTATTATAATACATAATTTGATTATTCAAAATTAAATTCTTTTATAAATTTTTTTATTCAAAATAACTCTTGGACATTTCAATAATAACAATAAACTTTATTTTTATAATGGACGATATAATATACTTTTATAATTAAAATTACTAACTCACTATTTTTCTTACAAGAGTAATTGTATAACTTGAAATAAATTTACTTGAATTAATGTTATTTGTCATATTTAAATTTATAAATCTAGTAAAATTAACTTATCTCATTATCCACTTTATTGCATCTCAATGCTTTTTACCAAGATTTGAAGGGAGCTAATTAACTACACCAATTATATGAACTATATTAAGTCTCGTATATATCATTGCATACATCAAATTGCCCACAACTAATGCATACAGAATTCTTTACATTTCTTTTTTTTTTTTTTAATGGAAGGACATTGGTTAATAGATAATTTAAAGTGTGTAGTAAAAACAGTACTCATCACTTTAATTTTATCCATGTTAAACCTCTAAAGTACCTTTTAATGTATTGCTTCTGGAATAGATAGAATTTTTTCTTTTTCCTATCCTGAGTAATTGACATACCGAAGATCTTCTTTATTGGTCTTAAGTTCATGGCAAAGACTTACTCAACTCTTACTTCAACTTGTTAATTCTAAAGGCATTATAACCAACAATAGGTATATTATCAATATAAAATAATAAAATAATGAAATCATTATTAGTAAATTTCTAAACAAAAGTACAATGATTAGAAGTAGTTTTTTTATAGCCTTGTTATCTCATAATAAACTCAAACTTCTTATGTCATTGTTTCAGAGTTTATTTTAAGTCATACATGCTTTTGATCAACTTACATATATAATCCTCTTTTCCTTTCAACTCAAAACCCTATAATTATTTTATTTAAATTTCTTCTTCCAAGTCACTATGGAGAAAAACTATTTTCACGTCCATCTACTCGATCTTTAAGTCCTAACTAGCAGTCAAACTCAGCATAACTCGAATGGAAGACATTTTCAACACTAATAAGAAGATCTCTTTAAAGTGGATGTCTTGTTTCTGACTGAATCTCTTGACAACCAATATGATTTTACCCCAAAAGGATCTAGGCAATTTTATATCTAAGAGTAAACATTTGACCCTCTTAATCAACATTTTGTTCATTCTTTTTACTAAGCTATTCAACTATAGTGTTTTGGGAGGTGTTCTTTAGTGTTTTATCTCATAGTTTCTACAATACTCGTCAAATGAACCACTGTACTCACCACCATTATTAGTGCAAATACATTTCAGGTTTTTACTAGTCTGTCTCACAACAAAAATATGAAATTATTTAAATACATCAGACTTAATCTTTAGTCTTTAAAATATAAACCCAAAACTTTCTTGAGTGATTATTAATAAAAAAACACAAAATAAAAAGCATCACCAAGTAAGCATACTTTTAAAGAACTAGACACATCAGAATGCACTAATTCAAGTAACTTTGATTTCCTTAAAGGCGAGTGACTCTTAAATGTAAATCTATTTTGTTTCCCAGCAAAATAATGATGACACTTTTTTAAAACTACTCTTTATGTCTAAAAGTTAGTTCTTCTTATCAAACAATTCGTCTCCTTTTCACTTACGTGACTAAACCGCTTATGTTATAATTTAATGGAATTATCATTCTTCATTGCATTTACAATATCTTTGAAAATAGCAACTTGCATGAGATATAAACTAAAATATTTCCTACCTCATGCCATAATTAGGAGGCCTCTAATAAACTTTCATTGGCCATCACTGAAAGTACTGTAAAAACCTTTATCATTTAGCTTTCCCATCAAAATCAAATTCAAATAAATATCTAAGATATGTCTAACACCCCTTAATGTCAATTGTGCTCCATTGTTGGTCTTTAAACAAACATCACCAATGTCAATGACCTCTGTTAAGCTATTATTACCTATCTTAAAAACTTAAAAATCGCCAGGAGTATATGTTGTAAAAAATTTCATTTTTAAAGTGACATGAAGAGAAATACCATTATTTATGACCAATCAGTCTTAAGAGATGTCAAATTAATCACATCTTCATCATAAACAATAATAAAGTCACTAATACTAAAAGTAGATATAGTAGTAACACAATCATTACTCATATTCTTCTTCTCGTGCTTATCACTATCATTTTTGTTCTTTTTCTTCCACTTGTAGCACTTTTTTAAAATATAACCCATTTTCTCACAATAATGACACTAAACATTTTTGTACTTAAATTTGACTTGCTTCGACTTTTATTTCTACTTTTTTTACTATTTTCTTTTTCTTGACTTCTCTCTTATTTTTAATAATTAAAACCTCTAATTTGGATGATGATAAATCTTGATATTTTCTTCTCATCTCCTCATTCAACACACCACCCTTTACAAGTTTTAATGATAAAATAGTATTAAGGGCAGAATTAACAAATGAAATTCGAAAAATCTCCCAAGAATCAAGTAAGGTAGCAAGTGACCATAACCCAAGAACCTTGTCATTAAACTTAATGTCTATGCCTAACAGCTGATCAATGAAACCCTGAAACTCATTCAAGTGGTTAACAACTAAACTCCCTTTCATTATATCTTAACTACATCATTTTCTTTACCAAGAACAACTTGTCATTATTAGACTTTAAAGCTTACAAATCTCAAGTTTGCTCTATAAAGTTCATACATGTGTCTCATTGCAAGTGTGATTATAAATAATGTCATTACCAAATTGTTGTATAAAATCACAAACCTGTTCATGCTCAAATTCTCATTCTTCATCAATCTTAAACTTAGGTTTCCTAATAGCAAACATTGACAAATGCGATTTCTTTACAAAAAGGAGATCATTTATTTTACTCCTCCATATATAATAATTCATGTCATTCAAACAAACCATTTATTCACATTCAACTTCATCATTTAAACAAGTCAAATACACCAACCAGACTCTGTTACCACTTTTATGAGAGAAATGGACAACGAAATATGAATAGTTTAGAAAACTTTTCCCACTTACTTGAACATATTAGGAGATGATTGAATAATAAATATGACAATCCAAATAAATCATGTAAGAGAACATAATAATTTTTACGTGGAAAAATCCTCCAAATCAAAAAAGGGGAAAAACCATAGGACACTCTGTTCTAGAAGTCAACTTCACTATAATTAAGTGAGTACAATAGAGGTACACAACATCAATTACATCAAGTAAATAGAACAAATTTAATTTAGACTAAATAAAAGATTAATGAGTTGACCAAAATAGACCAATCATGTTCTGTCAACTACAACTCAACAAGTAAATCTCAAGGCAGTAATCCAATCATTCAAAATGAACTTCCAAATGTCCCTTACTAACTAACCAAATAATAGCTCAATCAAACCACAGATCAATACTCACTCGCATAGTTTACCAACTTTGTCATAGATAAGATAACAGAATATTATCAGAATTAAAAAGTCTCAAATCTAACAAAAAAAACCTGCTCTTACAGATCACAAAAACACAACCATCCATAAAAAAGACATATATGTCCTCCAACTACTAACCAAAACTCAACTTGATCGAATCATAAACAATCCTTCGATTACATAATATATCAAACCTACATGCAGAAAATTGCCCAAAATATAAACCTATGAAAACTAAAGAGAAGCAGGACTTATAGTACTTAAACACAATTTTTACTGTTCAAAATTAAGAAATAAATGTTTTCTATCAACAATTCAAATTTTAATTTAATCAAACACTAATTTTTCTTTCCAACATAAAATCAAAAAAAATGCTTTTTTCTCTTTACCGGCTGATTAGGTTTTTTAGCAAAAAAGAGTATTATTTTGCGTTGTAGCCTAGGAAAAAATAAAAAATAGACTATATATAAGAAGGGACCAATGAGCTCAACAAGTCAATGGGTGATCAAAGAAGGCCATAGCCTACGTCAGTGACTTCCATTGCACGTAGGAGGAATGCTGGTCTAAGGTCTTCTCAAAGTAGGAGAGCCTACGTCATAATTTGTGATAGTGGGGCCTGCGTTCGCGCGGCCCCTTCCAATTCAGAAGCAAACCTTTTATCCGTTTTTTGAGATTTGACTTCCGTCTAATCAACAAGAAGTTTATCTAAGTCGTGATTTGGTTCGCCATTTTCCATCTAATCATCGTAAGTTTGTCCCCGAATGTTATATGCTAATGACTACAAAGCATGCTAGTATGAGGAATCAATATAAAATTCGAGTCTTATTGTTCAATTCAACCGTGGCTGGTAAACATTTCCTACAGTCAACCAATCGTTGGCATTCTTTCCCCACTATGGCTATGATGGTATGGGTAAACAACTCCCTTGCCCTCTTCTGCGGGCTTGAACCTGAAACACTGGATCATTAGCCTAACTTTCGTCCTTTTTCCTGGAAAATGGGGAGTACTATGGGGATCAGTGTGGTCTTGGATGGTGTGTGCCATCAACCCTGAGTGGGTTATGTGTGCAACTGGCTGGTACAGGTTCTGGTGAGGCTCAACGACATACTTGGATTATTGTCTTTTTAATATTTACATGAACTTTTTGGCTTCAACGACACAATTGCTTAAAGAAGCCGCTAGATGGGACACAATATTTGATTTCATATAGGTGAAGCATAGTCTTTGACTAAAGTCGAGGTGAAGAATTGCTTAAAGAAACCCGTGTTAAATTTTCACATGCTGATAGATCAGCTAAAGGAAAGCCAGGTCCCGCCGATATTGAAGAAATTCCTAGGAACTCTAATAGACATTTCATTTGCATGTTCTCCTGTTTGGTGGGTAGATTGGATCGAATCATGCTAAAATGCTAGCGATTTTGAAGGC
Source organism: Bruguiera parviflora (assembly GCA_019804595.1). Taxonomy (NCBI): domain Eukaryota; kingdom Viridiplantae; phylum Streptophyta; class Magnoliopsida; order Malpighiales; family Rhizophoraceae; genus Bruguiera; species Bruguiera parviflora. The sequence continues at coordinate 9,568,034 of CM034051.1, read as the reverse complement.
TATAGAACTGACGGCATCCCATGGATACCTAAGCATTGAATTGGTGGAATTGGTTAAAAGATAAGTTCTCCCAAAAAAAAAAAAATAATAATTCATCACCATTTGTTAAGGAAATTGCTCAACAAACCACGTATTAAATTTATACATTTTTAGTTAGCCGGAAAATATATTGGGACCATAATAATACAGATGGAATCTCTCACTTTTTTTCTTTTTTCTTTGTTTTTTTGTTTTTTGGTGTATAAAAGAAACAGGAAAGCAGCTCCGAGAACGTAAGTTTGGCTTCACTGAGTTTATTGTCTAGTCCCAATAATAACAAAAACAAAATTTTGACGCTAAATTTAATTGAAGTTACATAATTTTTTTATTATTCTATTTTAATATATATTAAATTAAATATTAGACTTAATTACTATAAATATTTTTTAATTAATAATTTTCAAAGTGATATGAATCTCTCTTTCCTTCATCTACTTGAATTTAGTCATTTCTTCTTAATTGAAGCACTTGTTAGACTACCTTAACTATATTGAAATGAATCAAATATTACTTTTACAATCATAATTTTATTTTTTATGAACTGCATCAATTTAATATTAATATAATTTTTTTTAAAAGAAAAGAAAGGAAAAAAAAAAGACGAAAGAGAGAGTTATCAACTAATTAGACAAGTCAATAATAATAAATTGTAAGGAAGTTCATAGGAAATATCTGATGTCTTCATTCCTTGTGTTTTTCATTTTAATAGCCAAGCTGTGAAGACCCCCCAACACACTTTTTCTCTCCGTTGTTTTTTTGGTTTTTATGTGTGATTCTTTTCTATTGAATTATTGATAGTGATGGAGATGGAACGGAACAGTGACTATCTCAATTAATATGAAAGAAAGAAGAAAAATAATAATAATAAAAGGGCTCTTGCTAGGTGCCTCCTAAGGTCAGGACCGAAAAGGTTGACAATATTAGCGAATGAATTTTCAGAGCCAGTTCGAAAGCCAATAGCATGGTTTGCGTCTGGTTTGGGTGGCATGTTCGGTATGCCTCCCTCCTTAGCACATTCTAGTTTTAACTCGATAGCTTTCACACTTTGCATTTCAAAATGTAAGAAAAAAACATTTGAATTTGGTGACAATTAACTTCTTTGGTTAAAATTTGTTAATATAAATTTGAAATAATTACAAAATATTATTATAAATATTTTAAAGAAACTAAATTACTTTTAATTTATTAAAAAATTAATTTGAAATTGAATTTTTCACTAAATTGTTAATTATATTAATTTTCATATCGATGATATTGCAATTAAAATTTTTAATCAAAGAAATGTATCTATATATATTTCATTTTGTAATTTATTATATGTGAAGGTTATTTTTTTAGGAAAATAAATTTTACTAAAACAAAATAATTAATATATCTTTTTATTCTTTTTTGTCATGTTTGACTAATGACAATTAGTTAAAGTATATTTTTTATTTTTTATTTTTTAAAATATCGAATGTGAATTGTTATTAAATTTAAGGTAAAATATGTAAAATATAAAATTTAATTAGAAAATTGAGTTTGAATCTAACGAGAGTTTTGTTCGTACGAGACTATGACTAATTAAGATAAACTCTGCTCAATTATTTTGACAAAAATTTGGTTTGAGTTAGCTGCAAGTTTAATCAATTATATAGTGTAACATGTTTTAATCATCTTTCACGTGAATGCCCATCTTTATGTCCTACAAATTCTTCCTTGTCACATTACATCAGATTAATGTTAAGGTGAAGCAACCTGCCCACAAGTTCTCCCAACAACCACAGCATGCATCTAGATTTAAATTCTTGATCATTAGTGTGTCTTTGACCATGTATAGTTTTAAGTAATCAGTAATGTTTCTTCATAGCTTCTCATTACCATCTTTAAGCAAATTGCCCAATAGAATAAATATTAAATTCATATATTTAAGTCAAGTCAACTATCTTCGTTAGCAGACAAGCACAATGGGATGGGACCATGATATACAGATAAGATGATCTCTCTTCTTTCATTCTCCGAAATCTAAGTCTTATATGCTTGATGTTTGCAGTGCCATAGTCTTCTGTGCTTCACTCTTCAATTTCTCTTGATTCAACACATCAAATCAAATTCCGGCAAACTCATGGGTATCGGGGCTTCCATTGATATCGGTAGCCTGATCTTTGGCTGCTGAGATCGATGCTCCAAGAGAGCAACAAGCCTATGCCAACTTGAAAACAGTCTTCAGAACTTACAGATGCAGAGGAACGAGTTAACAGCGAAAAGAGATGATATACTGGTGAGGGCCAGGACTGAGGAAGCACAGCATATGGTGAAGCTGGGAGAAGTTGAAGAGTGAAGGGCAAATGTGGATGCTACTATAGCAAAAGCTGAAAACCTCATAAGTACCGGCCCACAAGAAATTAGGAAGCTATGTCTCGGAGAGGCTGTTGCTCCAAGAATTATGTTTCTAGCGTCGCCTTTGAGAGAAAAGTTATTGAAAGACTGCAACAAATAGCTGCGCTTAACAGCAAAAACTTTGTTGCAGTAGCGCAGCCACGTGCTGCAGTAGTCCGGGATAAAATCCCCGGAGATGATTAAGTGGGCTTGGAGAATATGTTGGAAAAGGTTTGGAGGTGCCTTGTGGAAAAAAATATCGGAATTATAGCATTTGGGGTATGGGAGGTGTGGGTAAAACCACAATTTTGAAACAGGTCTACAAACAGTTCTCTGCAACACGCAAGTATTTCAAACTGATATGTGTTGTGTCAAAAGATTTTAGCGTTGACAAGGTTCAGGATGACATTGAGAAGAAGTTAGGGCTCTGTGATGATGAGCAACGGAGAAGAAAAGCATTGATGAAAAAGCTAAAAGCATATATCATTTATTGGGCAACGAGAAGTTTGTGTTAATTTTGGATAATATATGGCAGCCAATTGATCTAGTAGAAGTGGGAGTTCCTCGTCTAAACAGTGAATCCAAAATAATATTCACCACTTGTTTTGAGGGCATATGTGGCAAGATGCGTGCTAAAGAGGTTTTCAAAGTAGAAGCCTTGTCACCAAAGAAAGCTTGGCAATTGTTGTGACGGATGGGTGTGCATGAGACTTGTCTCCACGTTGGATAGAAAAAAGGGGATTTTGGGGTAAACTTAGGTGCTGCACACCCTAAAATGTTGTCTTTTGAGGAGAGAGAAATGACCCCATGACAAGTGGTATCAAAGTCAACCCCGACCCTTATTCCGATGTGACATCGATAGATTCGGTGAGGGAGAGTATGATGAATGAGTGTATGAGACCCGTCTCTCACACATCGGAAGGATAGGAAAAAGGGGAATCTTGGAGCATAAATCTTGGGTCATATAATGACCCGGTGACATTGTTCGCGGAGAATATTGAGGAAGACATTCTTAAGATTCCAGGAATTCTTCCCCTGGCTGAAGATGTTGCAAGAGAATGTGATGGTTTGCCTCTCGCACTCAGTACAATTTCTGAGGCAGGTCTCGCAAGAGTGCACCCCAAGAGTGGAAACATCGCCAGCATCAAAGTTTATATGCTCCAAAATCGTCTTGTTTATTATACGTCCGTCCGTCACAATTAGCATAGAAGAAGAGTCACGTGCGACTTAAAAAAAAAAAAACAAAAAGCAGGAATGGGAAACTGAAGAAATGGAATACAATTTGTATTAATTAATGCATTTGTAGCACTCTGGAAATGCGATGCAATACCACAAAGTTGACTTCAATCCCGCACCGAAACAGCGACAAGGAAAAACCTTAAGCAGGGAGCATAAACAGCGACCAACTGGGAAATTCGAATGGGTTCAATGCGTAATCAAGAAGTCCGTGGCCTAGGATTGTAGCAAGGGCGTTGGTCTAAGGTCTCCTAAAAGTAGGAGAGCCTGTCATAATTTGCGGTAATATTTGTTCAGGTAAAAACATCCACTAAGTATAAAGGGTTTATATCTTAATTAATATGTTTTTTTATATCAAAGCGTTAGAATTCTGTCTTTTGATTACCCAATTATGTCAAATGCTTCGAACTCTTTGTACCATAAAAAGTGTCATATTTGCTCCTCCAAGTCAAGAACAAAATTGGCTAATTTGATGTCTCCACACACAAACATTTGAAGAAAAATTGAGTTTTTAACATTTCATATGTAAATTTAGACATACTTCGTTAGAGATAATGGTTAATCCTCCTACACCATAGTATTAAGCTTATTTTTTTCTTTTGAAATTATTAAGTATAGCTTTAGAAAATTAGTCCCCATTAAATTAAAAAAAAAAAAAAAACTAACACCCCATCCTGTTATGGTGGCCTTTCAGTCTTGTGAAAACGCTTTTATGCCATCCATGTTCTTTACATTTATAAATTACAAGTTACTACAAATACATAACGAAGAATTTTACATCTGAAATGCGAAAAATTATAGAATAAAAATATTGGCATAAAACTAAACATTACATATATTAGAAGAGCCATAACATTGAATTCCGAAATCCCCATTTGATACCATCGAATAGTTGTCAACTGCCAGCCCCCCCTCATAGGGCCGTCTCTTAGTACTTTTTTCCCGACGAATACTTTATAAGCTTGCACTAGAATTGTTCAGGGGTCTTGCTCTAATGAGAACAACCCCTCCAAAAATAAGCGTATGCCACTCTAAGCGACAAGCACACGGTATTCTTTAGTAAAAGGCGAAATAATAGTTCGCTTTGTGCTTATCGCTTGACTTCGTAAGGCAATAGGTGGCCCTGCTGTCTATTTCAAGTGCAAGCCTTCGTTTTAGGACTTTTCTAGCCGAGGTGGGATTCGGCCGTTCTTGTTCTCCTAGTCGCGTTCCTCCAACTCGTTTATTGGGAAGGGATGCACGGTTCAAATCCTAGTCCTGCAAACTATGGCGAGCAAATGAAAAGTGTCACCAGGTACTTTACACTTACCCTATTGTATGAGATTGAAAAAGAAGTTAAGTTACAATGATAAAAAAAACGGGATAAGGTATAAATTTTCGTATCTTGCCATTATAGGGTAAGGTACGTCAAAGTATATATGATTTTAATTAAAAAAATGGCGTTTTTAAAAGATATATAAATATTTTTTTATCATATAAGTAATATTAAAAGATTAAAAAAATAGAATAAAATTATTAAAATTTAAATATAAAATTAAAGAATTTTATTAAAAATATCTTAACTAATTTTATTAAAATTATAAAATAAAAAATATATATTATTTTTTATTAATTAATTTTAATAAAAATTGGAATTCAAAACTTTCGCTTACACTTTCCATCTCGTAACGAGGTAAATAAATCTAGATATACCTCAAATGTATTGGACCGGATTACACCAACTTAAAGCCCATGTAGACGAGCCTCTTGCGTTATGGGTGAACAGTTTAGCAAATTGTTGGGAGGATGTGTTCAATTCCTTTTGAAGCCCATCAAATGTGGGCTTCATGGATGTCCCCGAAGCAGGAATGGACAACAGTATCAGCCTGCAATTTTCAATCCTCTAATTGAACCTTCCTATGTCCTCAATTCTGGCCTTGAAATGTGGCCAATATGGAACTTCACTGCCAAGTATTTCAAATTATTAGGCGAAATTTTTTCATTTTTTGTTTGTTTCACAATGCAAGATAGGAGAAATCTGCACTAGATTAGTGGTCATATTGTTATAATTGCTTTGTGAAAAGAAAAAATATGTTAATATAAAATTTGATCACTCTAGTATTTTTTATATGAAAAATAAACCTGATTTCTAATTATTATATTTTTATAAATTATGCAACAAATTTCTCAAATTAGAACTCAATTTAAGTAACAGTAATGAACATTGATGGCAAGCAACCCCAATTGGCATTTGGATTTATAGTCAGTCATCTATAAATTCCTAATTAAATTAATTCCCACAATAAAACAAATTAGATATCCCAATGAATCCAATTTTTCCTTACAAAACCAATTTTCCGAGATTAGCATTTAATTACTTAATTAATTTCCCTCCTTATCGAGTGTTACTACTTAATTAATGCATTCCAGAAAACGCATATCTTAGCATTTATATTATATATGTTACTTTCCCTGTTTGATTATTTATAAACCATCACCTTTGCCAATTTTTTTAGCATTAACACCCAAAGTCATCCGTCTCGATTGGTTACACCTAAAGTCCCTTAAGAAAGCAAACAAGGGCTCTTCTAAGGAGCCAAAATGACAAAGAAACTCCAAAAGTATCTCCAAGATTACCTTTCCAAGATAAAAAATCCTAACCCAAGTCTCCAATCCCCTTCTAATAACTTCTCATCTAAAAAGAAATGGATGCTATCAGGCTGCAAGCACCCCAAGACCCCATCTTTTGCTATTGATCATGACCAAAATGTAGCCAACGTTGAAGACGGAAGCAACAAAGATGAGGCTGCAACACTTGCCGATATCGATCGCTTCCTTTTCGAGAATTTCAAGTCACTTTACAACGAAAACATGGATAATAAGGAAGAGGGTCCAAAAAAAGGTAAAGGTGGTCAAGCTTATTGGGATCATCCTAATGTTTTTGCATCATTTCAATCACCTGGGTCCACTAATCCACCACCGGATGTTTGGCGGTCCCACCGCTGCTTCAGGAACCCCGGTTCGAGCTCACTGATCGAGGAGGCACAATCTAGCTTAACGAACACATCGGAGGACATGGAGTCAACTTCAGCCTCAACCAATACCCTAAATGACTCCACAAGTTGTAATGACATAAAGGGTGTCTCCAAGGTCAATGCCCTGAATGAGTTCTCCAAAACAAGTTCTAAGGCTACAAAGAATGTCATGCTTCCTAGCGATTGCATTGCGGTGCTAGAGTACTCGCCGGATCCGCACGACGATTTTCGTCGGTCGATGCAGGAAATGGTGGATGCAAGGTTCCAACAATGTGGGAAAATTGACTGGGATTACCTGAAAGAGCTTTTGTTTTGTTACATGAACTTGAATGACAAGAAGTCACACAAGTTCATATTAAGTGCGTTCGTGGATCTCATCATCGGCTTGCGTTGAAACTCCAACAACATTCCGGTGAGATCACAGGATTCTCGAATTGCAAGAGAGAAAAACAGATTACTGAGAAGAAATGTAATGTTAGATTGTAGTAATCGTTATAAGGAAGTTTAATGAGTGTTAGGTATAACCTGTGTCCTTGACCTCAATATAACCTGTGTCCTTGGCCACATATGTGGCCATTCGATGCAAGAGAACCGACGTGCAATCAACAGTTATAGTTTCACCTCATTCATGTCGAGGGAAAAACCTACATCCATTATATATATTTTGGAAAGTTAGTTGTGTCATCTAACTGTTATATATATATATATATATTTGTGATAATAAAGGTCTCAATCCCAATAAATCAGATTGAAAATTTGAAAAATAATTTTGTTATAATCTTGGTTGTAGATTATGCAACAACAATCTATCTCAACAAATCGCTTTAAAAATGTAAAATAGACTAATTACAAATAGGAATTGCAGGAATGTTTATGACCTATATTGCCATAATTATTCTACGTTGCCCTGCCTAAATTTGTTGGTTAAGGCTATGGCGAATCGAAATCGGAGGATCATAAACAACATTGAAATTTCAGTCTTTATCAAATTCGGGGTCAAGTTTATTGCAATCTGGACTTATTCAGAATTTTGAATTCTACAAATGGGAAGACTACCATGAATAAAGTCAGTTTGGGTGTATCCTAGGGCTATTACATTGCGAGCGTGATTAAATTTATGGGAGATACATTTTTTTTTTTAAATCTAAAAATAGGAGACATCATATAGATGTAAATTATCTTCTTTATAAGTTTGGACTCGAGTCGCCACATACTAATTCAACTACCTATGCACTTCCTCCACATCTAAGTAATTAGCAATATTAAATCAAAATCTCATATGATACGAATTTTTTACCTAAAAAAAAAAAAAAAGAAGCGAATACTATATAAAAGTTCAAATAGTTGGTCAAATGTGTTACTATACCTGGATTTACAACCAAACTTCCAACTTTGGTTCGCAATTACATTGCAAGTGTGATTAAGTTAATGACATTCAACTATATTCAAAGTTGCTGGGTCAATTCGATACATGGGGTAACTTTTTATTGGTCTACATGTACTAATCTTGAAAGTTGGAAAATTAAATATAAAGTCCGTCCATGAATTCAAAGGGCCGAATTGACCAAAGTCAATGCCAACATCAAAAAATAAGCAAGCAAAAAATTGGAAGTTTGAGCTAGAAAATTAAAAAATAAAAAATAAAAAAACACTTCGTTTGAGTCCAGTCTGTCCCTTTTAACGGACAATTGCATTGTCGTTTCCTCGCAATTTCTTGACCGCTTCCTCTCCTCTTCTCGACTTCTTTCAAGTACGTGATGGATATTGCTGGTTTAGATTCCATCCCACCAACTCCTTCCAATTGACCAAAAGAAATGCAATGAGAATCCCATAATTAATAATAAAGCAATACCCTCACAAAATTACATAAATGAAAATGTATAAACTTATAAATTATTAATTCTAATAATTATAATTCAAACCCTGAAACTAACATATAAAAAAAAATAAGTGTACGCAACTAGTGAATCCCAACTGTTTATGCAATATCTCGATCAGAAATTAATCATTAGTAACTGACAATAAAGGCGCATAAAATTTCTTAACAAATGGATAATAATTTGATAATTCAAAAAAAAGGGGGGGGGGAATTGTGTACTGGGCTTCCAAATACATAAACTAAGCCCAATCCACACACATGAATAGGAAACTCGAAAAGTCCACATGGTAAGTAGATCTTTCCAGAAGATGCACCTAAATCTAGACATCTCCACCCTCCTCGGCCGCCTCTGCCTTTTTCTGGTGTAATCAATACCCGCAAGGCTCCTTGCATGATGGAAACAATATATAAATATATAAATATATATATATATAGAGAGAGAGCGAGAGAGATATAGACACACACTTAATAAAAATAAAAAATAAAAATGTTAGTATATACTTTTATTAAGAAATTAGACACATTCTTACTTTTGATCAAAGTTTAAAATTTTAAAAAAGAAATAAAAGAGTATACCAAAACTTAAAATTAAAGTTATGTTGATGACCCTATGCCACTAATCTTTTTTTCCCGGATACATGAAAAATAATTTGAAATAAATTAGTAACAAGTATATTGGGTTGATAGTAATAAATCTATGCATGCTCATCGTAAAAACATTCGGTATTTTCATAGACTGCTCTCATGTAACACCTCTGAAAAATCAAAGTTGACTGTCCATCTCTAAATTTATTTGCTCACTTATTGTCTTCTTATATATATGAACACATTGAAAAATTCAATTATTATTTTTTTATTTTTCGCTAAATTTGATGTAATTGACGTCCAGTATGTGTGCTCACTTTAGAAAAATCAATCTTTTTTGCAAGATTTGATGTAATGCTCACATTTTTTTTATAATAAAAATAAAAAAGCATGTGTGCTATCTAATAATTTCTTTAAAAAAAAAATACTCTTTTAATATTATACCATGAGTTTGTCTTCATACTAAATTTATTAAAAGAATTTATTGTATAAGTCTAATATAAATTATTTATTCTTAAAATTTTATATATTATAAACTGCAAATTTAATTTTATTAAATATCTTAATAAATAATTAAACTCATTACACAACCATCCCTCTATCATTAATCTACAACGTTGAGTAATAATTCTCACACCACATTATTTTCTAACATTGGTAACTTTAAAACATTTTAATTAAATATAAAGCAACTAAAATTATTAAGAAAAAAAAAAGGAAAGAGAAAAAAAAAATCCACAAAATTACCCTTCCTGCCACTCTTCAACCATATTGAAAAGCCTATCCCACTTCTCATTCTCTCCATGGTAATAGAATCTCCCCAAGAAAGAACAGAGCACAAAACATCATTAAAAGGAGCATTCTAGAAAGTAGAAACCAACGAAGCCTCTCTGTTTTCCTCTCGGTCTGTCTGCTTCTCTCTCTCTCTCTCTCTCTCTCCATTTTTAAAGGATTTTAAAGGTACGATGGCTTGGCTTAAATTTATACGAATCTGTAAATCTTCTCATTTTTGTTTTAGATCTGTAAATGGGGTTTTTAATTTCTCGCTAGTTTTTATAGATTCAGATTCAAAATTGAAAATTTTCAGAATTTTTGTGTGTTTTCTGTTTTGTTTTTACATTTCCTGTAAGTGGTCGATTCAGCTGTTTGCTTTGGTTTCTTTTATGTTTTTCTTTCTGGGATTTTTATGGGGTTTTTTGTTTTTTTTTTTCTTTTTTCTTTTTTTTTGTGGTACTTAGATTCCACCACCTGTGAGACGATTAGTTGTAGTGTTTAATTAGATTTTAACTATTTATTTTTCTGGACACTGATTGATTAAGTGAACAACTTGGAAGGCTATTTTTATTTATTCATTTATATTTTTATTTTTGATCGTTGGTTTTATAGGCTTTTTTTTTTTTTTTTGTCTTTAGGGAGGGGAAGGGGAAAGGGGGCTTCTTGCTTTTGCAGGATTTCTGGGCACGGGGTTTGGAACCGCCTCAGCCTCTTACAAGGTTAAATCATTGTGCCAACTCTGCCAACGAGAGTTGACTATTGGTTTTATAGCTAATTGGGTTTAATCTTGATTAAAAGGCGGGTTTTTATTTTTTATTCTTTTTTTGCTTCTTTTTTTTGTTCTTGAAAAGAAATTGTGGTGGGTTGCCCCTGTTTTTGTCACAGATTATTGTAATGTGACAAAGTATGCTCATTGCTAGGGTATGAATGGCGGTCTAATGGTTGCATATTCTTGTATTCATTGCAATGACTTGTTTATGTTGGATTTGGAAACTAGATGATAGTCACATAAAAATGTTCATGTGCCTTATTAGGGCTAGATGTTGAAGATACAATCATATGCATGTTACAGATCTTTACTACCATTTTGTGTTTTATATATATATTTTTATATATATATATTTATTTATTTTTTTATACAGTTTGGATTTTTGTGCTTTTAATCTTGAGTGGGATTGCATTAGTGTAGTGTAGCAAAAACCATATCAAAAAGATGGCAAGTTGCTTTTACCGTTTTCTCTGTTGGGCATTCATTATTATATGTCAGGTTTGACATCAAATGGCATACAGAATAATGGGATTTTTTATAAAGAACAGATTATATGACCCTTATGTGGGATTTCAACTACTTTGCTTGCCTTAATTACTGGTTTTTGAAGTCCATTTGTGTTTGGCTTTGTGTGCTTCTAGAAGTTATTTCTTTGTTGATCTATTGCAGTGTGTCATATTTACACACTATATCTAAGTTTCTCTTTATTTTAACTTGTGTTGTGCTTTCTAATTTCAATGTTGCTTATATGTATGTTTATTTTAATTTTCTGTGTCATGTTTTGGCTTCAACATTGTCTTATTTTAGTTTGCTTGACTGCACATTTATGCATTGTGTAATTTTTAATCTTTTCATGCACAATTTGGGTGGATGTAGATTAATTTGCTTATTACAGGCCTTAACATTTAACTGTATTTGTTTTCCACTCAGCGACTCTATTGTTGGAGCCTACTCCAATTTATAAAGTGTGACAAACATGAGCGTGGTTGGTTTTGATTTGGGGAATGAGAGCTGTATTGTTGCCGTTGCAAGGCAAAGAGGGATTGATGTGGTACTCAATGATGAATCAAAGCGTGAAACTCCTGCTGTTGTGTCCTTTGGTGAGAAACAACGGTTCATTGGGACTGCAGGAGCTGCCTCAAGCATGATGAACCCAAAGAACTCCATTTCTCAGATAAAGAGATTAATTGGCTGCCAATTCTCTGACCCTGAGTTGCAAAGGGATCTCAAGGCATTGCCATTTGCCATCACCGAAGGTCCTGATGGATTCCCCTTGATTCAAGCACGGTATTTGGGTGAAGTGAAGACATTTACACCAACCCAAGTTTTAGCAATGGTGTTGTCAAATTTGAAAGGCATAGCCGAGAATAATCTGAATGCAGCAGTTGTCGATTGCTGTATTGGAATTCCTGTGTATTTTACTGATCTCCAAAGGAGGGCTGTCTTGGATGCTGCTACTATTGCAGGATTGCATCCTCTTCGTTTGTTTCATGAAACCACTGCTACAGCATTGGCATATGGCATTTACAAGACTGATTTACCTGAGAATGATCAATTGAATGTTGCTTTTGTTGACATTGGACATGCTAGTATGCAAGTGTGCATTGCTGGCTTTAAGAAAGGCCAGCTCAATGTGTTGGCTCATTCTTTTGATCGATCTTTGGGTGGCAGAGATTTTGATGAAGTCCTGTTCCAGCATTTTGCATCAAAGTTCAAGGAAGAGTATAAAATTGATGTTTTCCAGAATGCTAGGGCTTGTCTCAGGCTCAGGGCTGCTTGTGAGAAGCTGAAGAAGGTTCTCAGTGCCAACCCTGTAGCACCTCTAAATATTGAGTGTTTAATGGATGAGAAAGATGTCAGGGGCTTCATTAAGAGGGAAGAGTTTGAAAGTATTAGTGTTCCAATTTTGGAACGTGTGAAAAGGCCTTTGGAGAAGGCACTTCAAGATGCTGGACTTGCAGTTGAGAATGTGCATGTGGTTGAGGTTGTTGGCTCTGGTTCTCGTGTGCCTGCCTTAATGAAAATATTGACTGAATTCTTTGGAAAGGAGCCAAGACGTACAATGAATGCCAGTGAGTGTGTTGCCAAGGGATGTGCTTTGCAATGCGCTATTCTCAGTCCTACATTTAAAGTGCGAGAATTCCAGGTAATGCTCTTCATTAAGTTGCTTTTCACCTCACTTTTCACATGATCATTGTCACGGGGTCATTACTCTCTCCCCAAAAGGCAGCCTTGTAGGGTGTGCAGCACTCACGTTTATATGCCCCAAGATCCCCTTCTTCCTATCCGATGTAGGAGACGGGTCTCATACACCCGTCCATCACATCATGCACTTGCATTTTCTTATAAGCATGAAACACTTAGTTGCTATGAGTATTGCTGTGTCTAAACTTAACATTCATAAGCTTGCCATCTTGAGGAATTGACAGATTTGATTATTCAATATGGTTATATTGTTGTCAGTTGTTTGAATTTTGTCCTCCTGTTTCACTTCCTTCCAGGGGAGTTGTTCGTCTTCCTTTTAGAGTGCTGTAATAAATTTAGAGCATGCTATAACATCCCCCATTTTCCCCTCTCTCTTCCCTTGCAATTTCATGTGGTTCCTCATTTGGGTTGCAGGTCCATGAGAGTTTTCCATTTTCGATAGCTTTATCATGGAAAGGTGCTGCTCCAGATTCTCATAACGGTGCTGCAGATAACCAGCAAAGTACTATTGTTTTCCCCAAGGGAAATCCAATTCCTAGTATCAAGGCGTTGACCTTCTACAGGTCAGGTACATTTGCTGTTGATGTGCAATATGCCGATGTGAGTGAATTACAGGCACCTGCTAAGATTAGTACTTACATGGTAAAGATCTACATCTTTTTTTCTTGTATGAAATTAGCCATGTTTTACTGTTATGATTTCAATTATTTACCACCTCTTGCCCAGGTCGGTCCTTTTCAAACTACGAATAGTGAACGGGCAAAAGTGAAGGTTAAAGCTCGTCTGAATTTGCATGGAGTTGTTTCCATTGAATTGGCAACTGTAAGTCTTGCCACTAGGGTGTGTTTCAAGTTGCAGGGAATGGATTCATGTGTTTTTATATTTTGCTGAGATATGTTTTATGCTTGTGTCAGCTTTTAGAAGAGGAAGAGGTTGAAGTTCCTGTAACAAGAGAAACATTGAAAGAAGCTGCTAAAATGGATACTGATGAAGCTCCTAGTGATGCTACTCCTAGTTCTAATGAAGCTGATGTCAATATGCAAGAAGCTAAAGCTGCTACTGATGTTTCAAATGCAGAAAATGGTGTTCCAGAATCAGGAGACAAGCCCATGCAAATGGAAACTGATGCCAAGGTAGATTTAGTTTCACAAAACCGAGTTGTTAGTTTTGGAAGGGTCATGTATCCAACTAACTGACCAGTAAGTTGGTACCATAATGTTTCTTATCCTGTCCTTGTTCATATTAGTGACTATTTTGCCGTCATCAGGCTGAGGCTCCTAAGAAAAAAGTAAAGAAAACAAATATACCTGTAGCAGAGCACGTTTATGGGGGACTGTTGCCAGCAGATGTGCAGAAAGCAGTGGAAAAGGAGTTTGAAATGGCATTGCAAGATCGAGTGATGGAAGAAACCAAAGACAAGAAAAATGCTGTTGAGGCCTATGTTTATGACATGAGGAACAAGGTTGAGTTTTCTTCTTGAATAAATGAAGAAATTTAGTTGCTAGTTGTACGGTGATATTTTGATACTAATATTGCTTTTTCTGTCCAGCTTGGTGACAAATATCAGGAGTTTGTTACTGATTCAGAAAGGGAGCAGTTCACAGCCAAACTTCAGGAGGTGGAAGATTGGTTATATGAAGATGGCGAGGATGAAACCAAGGGCGTCTATATTGCCAAGCTTGAGGAGCTCAAGAAGGTCAGACTACTTGTTTTTGGTTCAATAGTTTGTTGTTTTATTCCCCATCTTATCCATGATGTGAAAATGAGGTCATTGACAATGGCCTAATTTTGTCTTTGTTGCAGCAAGGTGATCCGATTGAGGAGCGCTGCAAAGAATACACACAGAGGGGCTCTGTGATTGAACAATTTGTTTATTGTATTAATAGTTATAGAGAGGCAGCTATGTCCAATGATCCCAAATTCGATCACATTGATCTAGCCGAAAAGCAGAAAGTAAAAGCCCTTCATAGATCCTATTATATTCCACATTTCTTTCCTTTTTTGTTAGCGGGTTATGAAAATGTTATGTTGGGTATGCTGCAGGTCCTGAATGAGTGCGTGGAAGCAGAAGCCTGGTTGAGAGAGAAAAAGCAGCAGCAGGATTCACTCCCCAAATATACCACTCCAGTTCTTATGTCAGCTGATGTGAGAAAGAAAGCTGAAGCAGTTGACAGGTATAGCCTCTTGGTTATCGTATTCTTGACATTGTTCCTCTTCTGTTTTAGGTCAAATTTCGCCTTATTATTGGTCTCTACTAGTTTTTCATTCGCATGAATGTTTTTGGATTCATATTGGCAAAAACTGGCCTCCTCGAGTTTTTGATTGGAACAAAATTTGGCCTCACACTCCAACGGTTCTGTTTTGTTATGGTTTCTAATTACTCTAGTGTATGTTTCAACAGGGTTTGCAGACCGATAATGACGAAACCAAAACCAGCCCCAGCAAAACCAGCCACTCCTGAGAACCCCGGAACGCCACCAAATCAAGGAGGAGAACAACCACAGAGCAGAAACACCAATGCCAACAACCACTCTAGTGCAGGAGGAAATGAGGATGCAGAAACTGGAAGTGGAGATGCTCCACCAGCTTCTGGAGAACCAATGGAGACTGAGAATCCATCAAAAGCTGCATGATCCTGTGATGGTAGCATTGGTGTAATTTAAAAAACTAGCGTTAGCACTTTTGAGCCTGAGAAAGATTTACAGCAGGCTGACGAAGGGGAAGGCATATGGGACATGTCACACAAATGTTGAGTTTATTTGTAGAAGTTTTTTCCAGTTGGGCTTGGTCTGCTAAAGTGCGTGGTTTTGCAAAACTCTCTAGATTCCGGTATTTAAAAGAGGGGCTTTCAGGGGAATGGTAGATGAGACTTGGAGGCCTTGTGTTGGGTGGAGACCTAAGATTTAATGGCATATTACCTCGGATGGTGCGAATTTATGTCTCGGTTTTTAGCTGCAAATTCGAAGCTTTCTTCTTTCAAAAGATGCCCCATTCAAATCTACGAAAACGATGATTTCCGAAGAATACTGGGGAGTTCTCGTCTGTTTATGAGCAGTAGCAAGCAAGGATTTGCCTTAAGGGTTTCATTCATTACGTAAGTGCGAGATGGATACAAGTAAAATGGTGCCATTTTCGTCTCATCATGAATTATAATCATACACTAAATGGCTATAATGTGTAATCAATCAATAATCTTTATTGGTTAGCCTTTCGCTCTTATATCTAAATAAGACGAACAATTTGTTATGTCTGTGAGTCGTTTTTTACTTCAATCTATTCAATCATAATTCACCCCATGTTAAGATTTTTATTGTATTAAGATTGTTGTGACCATGTGTATACACATAAACTCTAAAAATGATGGCGAGGTTAAATCTTCATGCTTTGCTTGATTGCTAATTTGCCAAACGTACTCGTGAGTCTGAAAATTGGACAAGAATTTTAGGCAGGAAATGGGAGAATAAGAGTTGACAATTTGCATATTCTTCTTACCACGGACTGCACGCTGCTCGTACCCTGTTTGTAAAGACTGTTATAAGGTTCCTACAATGGGTTCGTTACTGTAGTGGCATGCCTGTAAATAATCTTTTTTTGTTTTTTTCGTAAATAATTCGTTTGAATTTCATTGTATAAGGTCACAAAAAAATTTTGTTTGGTACGTTATTAGAATATTTTTATTAAACTTACTCGAATTACAGAAATAATTTATTTACACAAATAAAACTAATGTTATATATATATATATTTATATAATCTAACTTATAAATATAAAAATTTTATGTAATAAAGTTGTATTTATATTAATAATTATATACTAAAATTAAATTTTTATTTCTTAATTAATTAATTTTATTAAAATAAATCATTTTTATCAATTTAATTCTATTTATAACATTTTTTTAAATTTCAATAAATTTTAATTAGTTTGAATGCATGAAGACCTTTTTCGCCCGAAAAGGAGAAAGACTTTCAACTACGTCGTTTTTGTCGCTCCCAGTAAAACTATATAGATCCACGGGAGTGGAGGCCGCCGGTTTGTAAACGACGTCGCTGCAGATCCCAAATTGGCTGTTCTGTTCAATATTTGTCAATTTGAGTTTTTCTTTCAGGTGGGCGTCATTCAATTTCAATATTCTCCTCTTTGACGTTGTGTTTCGGTTTTTTATTTCAGCTCAAATAACAAAGATGGTGTTGGGATTCATTGTGTGTAAGAGGTCAATCTCAACCCTGCCTCATCTCTGTGAGAGGATTAAGCAAACAGGTGGGGTGCACTATTCTCTACACTACTATCAATGTTATTATAATCCTATAAGATTAGAATAGAATAATGATAAATAGCCCGACTATTGTTTACTGGCTTTGTCCTGAGCGACGATGTGGGTAGATGCAAATAAAATGATGAGTGAGTGATAGTTCAAATTCATTCTTTGAGATATGATTTCTATAATCCTTTGAGATGATTTCGTCAGTGTCCTTGATTTGCTTTTGCTATTTTGTGATACGTTGCCGTATAAGTTGCCGTATAACGAGATGATTTCATTCTCGCCTTTTAGCTTTCTTAAAAATGGAAAATGAAACATACCCAAGTGCTTGTTTTGTTTTCTTTTTTCGTCAGTTCTTGATTTTTCTGTTTGTGTGTGTGTGTTTCTGTTGTTGATTAGTCAATTGGGGTACTTTACCTGTAGTGTAAACAATGTGGAATTCAAGCTCTTAGTTTTCCCTTTCTTGGTTATGTTTTTGAGGGAACATTCATTTTCATAATTAATGACTCCATGGGGTGAATAAGGACCAAAAAAATAAAAGAAAAAGCTTTAGAAGAACTTTTGTTCATTAGCTTTGTTAAGATTGGATGGTATAAACTTGATGGAAATGGTAAGAAATATGGCACACCCTTTATTAATGTTAATTACTTGAGCCACGAAAGCCTTCCTCTCTTTCTCTTTTTTCTGTTTTTTTTTTTCGATTCATGTATATTGGCATGTTAGTGAAGGTCTAGTATTTGGATTCATATCTTTGGCAGAAAATGAAATAGTGCACATGTTTGAGTCGGCTAGACCAAAAGATGGCATGCCAAGCAGGCCCGTGAACCGCAAGGTGGTGAGGAAGGACCCTTCAGTTCGGCTTTTGGATGAGAGATTCATTAGGATTTTGAAGATATTCAAGTGGGGCCGGGATGCTGAGAAGGCTTTGGAAGTGCTAAAGCTGAAAGTGGATCATCGGTTGGTTCAAGAGATTTTGAAGATAGATGTTGAAATTAGTGTTAAGATTCAGTTCTTTGGATGGGCTGGGAAGAGGAGAAACTTTGAGCATGACTCAACTACTTACATGGCTTTGATCCATTGTTTGAATGAAGCTGGGTTGGTTGGTGACATGTGGAAAACAATCCAGGATATGGTTAGGAGTCTATGTGTTATCAATCCAGTCGATTTATCTGAAATTGTGAAACTACTAGGCAAGGCAAAGATGGTGAACAAGGCACTATCAATATTTTACCGCACAAAAGGTCACAAGTGCAAACCCACAGCAAGCACTTACAACTCTATGATCTTGATGTTGATGCAAGAAGGTCATCATGAAAAGGTCCATGAGCTTTATAATGAGATGTGTAATGAGGGAAATTGTTTTCCAGACACCATGACATACAGTTCGCTTATTTCAGCATTTGGGAAATTGGGACGTGATGATTCTGCTATTAGGTTGTTTGAGGAGATGAAGGACAATGGTCTTCACCCCACAGCAAAGATTTATACGACTCTGTTGGCAATTCACTTCAAGTTGGGTAGAGTTGAGGAAGCTTTGGGTTTGGTTGAAGAGATGAAGCATAATGGTTGTGCTCTGACAGTATTTACTTACACAGAGTTGATTAAGGGGCTTGGAAAATCTGGGAAGGTTGAAGATGTTTATGATATGTTCTTGAATATGCTAAAAGATGGATGTAAGCCTGATGTTGTGCTGCTAAACAATTTAATAAACGTTCTGGGGAAAGCAGGCTATTTGGATCAAGCCCGCAAGCTTTTTGACCAAATGGAGTCTTGGCATTGCAGAGCAAATGTTGTGACGTATAATACTGTAATCAAGGCTTTATTTGAATCTAAAGCTCCAGCATCTGAGGCTGCTTCATGGTTTGAGAAGATGAAAGCAAATGGTGTTACTCCCAGCTCATTTACTTACTCAATTCTTATTGATGGTTTCTGCAAAACAAATAGAGTTGAAAAAGCTTTGCTGCTTCTTGAAGAGATGGACGAAAATGGTTTTCCTCCATCTCCAGCTGCCTACTGCAGCTTGATCAACAGTCTCGGAAAGGCACGACAATATGAAGCTGCAAATGAACTGTTTCTGGAGTTGAAAGAAAACTGTGGGCATACAAGTGCTCGGGTTTATGCTGTTATGATTAAACATTTTGGAAAGTGTGGCCGTCTTGAAGATGCCATAGATCTTTTCAATGAAATGAAGAAACTTGGATGTAATCCTGATGTTTATGCTTACAATGCACTAATGTCAGGGTTGGTGAGGGCTGGCATGTTAGAAAAAGCTCATTCCCTGCTCAGAACCATGGAAGAAAATGGTTGCACCCCAGATGTAAACTCACACAACATTATCCTAAATGGCTTGGGCAGGACAGGTGTCCCACAACGAGCAATGGAAACATTTATGAAGATGAAACAGTCAGAAATTAAGCCAGATGCGGTCTCTTACAACACTGTTCTTGGATGCTTGAGCCGAGCTGGTATGTTTGAGGAGGCTGCAAAGCTTATGAAAGAGATGAACTCAAAAGGGTTTGAGTATGATCTCATTACATACTCATCAATTCTTGAGGCAGTTGGTCAGGTTGATGAGGGTCACATTCCTACCATTTTTTGAAAAATTCCTGGTATGCCTTGGATCACTCCTACTTCGCTATGCTTAGTTGATTATGAAACCCAATTTTACAGTTTTGCTATTATTTTAGGATAACTTGACGGTTGGATTGTAATAGTGTTATGCTTGTCTAAGTATGTTTGCATTGCAGGTCCGCAAGTGCTTATCATTTTTGATAGCATGAATGGAGTGTCTGATGTTTTCTTCTCCAAGTGTAATTACACATCCAGCATCGATGCTTTGACTACACTGTGGGGTCATTCATGATTGCTGCAAATATGCTGATGCGAGCTGATTGCTGGCACCAGGATTAGTACATACTCATACACAGTAAGTAGTTTGCTTACAATTTTATTTATTTATTTATTTTTACTTCTGAAATTAGTCTTGTATTTTCTTGTTATTTTACTTGCTTGTACCATCATCCACATGCACAGATTGGCCTTTCCAGCTGCAAGAGGTCAACAGGCAAAATTGAAGGTAAAAGTACCTCTGAATTGGCATGGAATTGCTTGTGAATGACAAGATTGACTTTCATGAGAAAGAGGGGATTTAACAATTTGATTTATGATAAATGGCCTTGCATTGCCACCAGTAATGTATGAGCGAGGCTTTCACTCTGGCAGTAAGAGTTCCTTTTATCTTCTGTTGCCAGTTACACCATTTCACTTACTCTTGTGTGATATAAATGGGGATTGCTCTCCGCATTACCTTGCGATGAGCTGAAAGATTACAAATTGAATGATATAATAAAGGAACTTCATTGTTGTATGAGGTCAGTTGGCCCATTTAGGTTTAGAGTTCCAGTTTGATGTATGAAGTTAGAATAGGGCTCCTACCATTTATGGTCCCATTGCATTGAAATTGGAGTTTCATGAACTGCAATTATATATCTGACCACTGGTACAGAATGGAACTCCCATCAGCTAACCAAATGCACAAGGACTAAGTGCAGGACAAGGTGCTTTTACAGATTCCTTTGGTTTCATGCGACCATGCTATGTCCAAAATGAGTATACGATTGCAGGTTGGTCAAGAAGTATTTTGAAACTATTGAAGTGGATCAGTTCTCTCTCCTGAGGCACAAGATGTAATCGAAGAAACGTATATTTTATCAGAAACACTATTGAATATGCTTGTAGAGGTCTTGCAACTACAATTTGAACAAATGTAAAAAATGCAGGCTCGGCATCCCAGTTTAAATTATTTTTGTTAATAAAATGGAACAGAAATTTGTCATTTTAGCAACTGATATCATTTGTGCTTGACTGGCTTTTACTAAGTTGGCATTCTTGGGCTCCGGATTATCTTCAAACCAACTTCTGCAAATGTCATGGTTGCATTTTATCTGTGATCATTTTCTACATTGTCGCAGTATGCTAGTGATTCAGTTCCTCTGGGAATAATTCAGCAACCAAGTATTAGATCTTGGTCTTCACATTCTTTGTTTCATCACGTAACTGTGCTCATGTTGGATGGCTTATGCAACACAATAACCCATTGAGGATGTCTGGAGCCTGATTAAATATTCTATAGTCCTAACTTGTCTCAATGCCAGTCAATCCTACTTTAGGATACTGATTAAATTGGTGAAGATGGCAATCAATGAAAAGATCAAAGAAAGGTATGATTCTCAAACATCTGCAAGAGGCAGAATTAAGTCTACAGGATGCGATATCACTGTAACAAAGTGGAATGATGCCGGGATTCAAGTGCATCACCAGATAGGATTGAAATGACTTTAGTCCCCCATATAGACAAGTACAGCTAGAAGCATCAACCGCTGAATTATGAGCAGTATTTGTGCAATATGGTACTAGCATGTGTTATAATCTGTACAAACTATTCTTATGTCGCTCTTTGTCACTTCAAGATATGGTTATCCCACAGTCGTCCCCTTCTCATTAGATTTGTATAAAACCTGTTGCATTCACATGAGTCAACAAATTTGTATCTATATAAATTTTTCTTTTATTTTAATAAAAAAGGTAGACTTTTAATGAGTAAATTTGAGATAAATATAAATCTATATGTCATATATAATGATTATTATTTGTTATATATTTTCTAAATTTTTTGATATAAAATCATAATTAATAATAAAAATAAATTAATATATATATAGAATTAATAATTATGATAAAATAATCTTGATTCGGACGTCTCTTCACATCCATTAATCCCCTTTTATGTATCGATGCCCTTTTAATGTTGTTATGTAAACAGCTAGAACTTACCTCAAAAACAAATATATATATATATATAAGACAATTTTGTGTGGATGCTTGTCAGTGACATGATGGCCTAAAATAGAAACAAGGAATCAATCGAAAAGCCTCTCGTACTGATTTACAATTATTATTATTATTATAATAAAAAACACACCTTATACGTTGTTTAGTGATTAAAACGGGCATAATTTTTTATGTTGTTATATGCTTTCCTTTATTAATCCAAAGAGTTTGATTATACAATAACGAAATAAAAAATATATAATTTATTTAATAATTTATCTTTTAAAAAATAATAAATTTTTTATTAAATTATATCACATTATCAAAATATATTAATTACATTATTTTTATTAGATTATTATTAAAACATTTTTTTATCAAAATTTAAATTTTACTATTAGTTATATTATTTATCAATAAATATATATATATAATCAAAAAATTCAATTAATTGACAAAATTAAATTAAATTAAACTAAAGTTATTATTAATTAATTTAATTAATTAAAATTTAAAATTTTTAATTTAACATAATTGAATTTATCAAATTGATTTTTATGTTCATGTTTCGATTTGGTTAAAGTAATCATAAATACCACTATTGGTAATATTGTAAATTTAATCATACTAATCAATTTTTTTATTTTTCTAGAAGTTTTCATAATAAAAATAAGTCTTTCATTCAATGGAAAAAGGAAAAAAAAATACTGGTGTGAAACCAACTAACAAATTGATACAAATTTTGTTTATATGTAAATAGAACCTAATATCAATATTAGTATAAGATTGTTCTAACAAAATTTAAGAGATTTAGAATTCTGACCTAATGATTATAAATAACCAAAAATCAGAATTATAAAATTTAGACGTCACTACTAATAACAATAATATTAAAGAAGATAAGTCTAGTGAACCAACACATGCAAATATGAAAGTTTAGAATTAGTTATCAAAAAATTAGAGAAAATAGTTCATATACTTATAAAAACAAGTTTACCTCCTTCAACTACCTTTTTTGACCTTTTTATATGCTAATCCCTAAAACCTTATCTAATGAGTTGGGATTAATAAGAAAATTCAACCAACCCACTAAATAATAATAATAACTCATGGAAATAACTCATTTAAAGGTCTAATCATAGGCTCACAAATCTAACTTCCTTCCCAAAGTTATGGTTCTCAAATTCCTCTATAGATGACGCATTCATAAATCTTGGTGAAACCTCCATCATACTTAACTCGTACTTAACAAATTCTTAATAATAAATGTCGCACAACAAGTTGTTAAGAGTTTCTTTTATTTTCTTTGACCTTACCCTTGTCATTGGTCTTTTAAAGTTTTGCAAAGCATTAACTCCCTTGTTGATTTGAGTTGGTACAGTATGGCTTCTATCATTCTCACTCTCTTCAAAATGATTTGTCCTCAAATCAGCACTTACGTCATCAAAAAGAAAAGGACAAAGGTTAAAAATATTAAATGTTACACTCATATTATACTCACTTGGCAAGTCAAGTTTATAAGTATTATCGTTGACTCTTGCCACCACTTGAAAAGAACCATCTCCCTTTGGTTGCAACTTTGATTTCCTTTCATAAGAAATCTATCATTCCGCAAATGTACCCAAACTCAATCGCCAGGTCCAAAAGTGGTATGCCTATGACCTTTGTTGGCTTTATGTTTCATATTATTTGGTTCTTCTCTCAATGTTAAGCTTATTTTTCTCATGAAATTGCCTAACCACTTTTGCTTTCTTTTTTCTATTTAAATTAACCTTGTCATGTATAGGTAATGTACTAAATTCAAAGGTAATAATGGATTAAAATCATAAACAAGTTTGAAAGGAAAATAACTTGTAGTACTATGAATAACACGATTATAAGCAAACTCTACAAAAGGCAAAAATTCTTCTCAGGTTTTAGAGTTCTTACCAATATTAGCATGCAACAATATACCAAGAGTTTGATTTATTACCTCAGTTTGTCCATCAATTTGTGGATGACAAGTTGTAGAAAACAACAACTTCGTTTCAAGTTTACCCCACATTGTTTTACAAAAATGGCTCAAAAATTTTGTATTACA
Organism: Bruguiera parviflora; assembly: GCA_019804595.1. NCBI lineage: Eukaryota > Viridiplantae > Streptophyta > Magnoliopsida > Malpighiales > Rhizophoraceae > Bruguiera > Bruguiera parviflora. The sequence goes on along the minus strand of CM034051.1, from coordinate 9,544,003 downwards.
ATTTGACACAATACTTTTCGGCACTCTATGCAAGCAAACAATCTCTCTAAAAAATAGGTCTGCAACGTGTATGACATCACCTGTTTTGGTGCAAGCAATGAAATACACCATCTTTAAAAATCTGTCGACTACAATAAGAATATAATCTTGACCTTTCTTGGACCTAGGTAACCCAAGAATAAAATTCATAGAAATGTTAGTCCAAGGTTCACAAGGAATTTCTAAAGGCATATACTTACCATAAGGTAAAACTCTAGACTTATTTTATTTATAGGTAATACACTTGGTACTCAACATCTCTTTTCATATGCAATCAGAAGAAATGTTCATTTAAAATATCAAAAATCTTTTGAATACCAAAGTGTCCCATTAAACCACCCCTATGAGTTTCTCTCATAAGTAATGCTCTCATAGTCCCTTGAGAAATACAAAACTTATTTACTCTAAACAAATACCCCTTATGTCTATAGACTTACCCAAGACAGCTTTCTTGCATGCAGCATATACATTACTAAAGTCAGCGTCATTAGCATACAATTCAATAATGTACTCAAACTCCAGTAACTCAACGGTTAAAGTGCTAATCAATGTATACCTACATGACAATGCGTCAACAACAACATTTTCCTTACCCGATTTGTATTGAATTATATAAGAAAAAGTTTCAATAAATTCAACCCATTTTACATGCCTCCTATTCAACTTACCTTGCCCCTTTAAGTATTTTAAAGATTCATGATCAGTATGAATTACAAATTCTTTAGGCCAAAGGTAATGCTGCCACGTTTCTAAAGTCCTAACAAGTGCATACATTTCTTTATTATAAGTTGGATAATTCAATGTTACCCCACTCAACTTCTCACTAAAGAGTGTAATAGATCATTTTTCTTGCATGAGAACTCCCCTAATCCCAATGCCCAATACATCACATTCAATTTCAAAGATCTTAGAAAAATCAGGCAAAATCAATAAGTGGTGTATTACACAACTTAGACTCAAGCAAATCAAAAGCATCTTGTTGTTCCTTACTCCACTTGAAACCTACACTCTTTTTGACCACCTCAATCAATGGTGCAGTTATGGTACTAAAATCCATAATGAACCTTCTATAAAAGCTAGCCAAATCATGGAAACTCCTCATATCACTCACACTCTTAGGTGTAAGCTATTCTTGAATTGCCTTATTTTTTTCTTTATCAACCTCTATATCATAAGTAGATACAATATAACCCAAAAAAATGACATGATCCTTGTAAAAGTCATATTTCTTCAAATTAGCATACAATTTCTCTTTCCTCAAAACATCAAGCACACAATGCAAATGTTCAACATGCTTTTCCAAATTCCTACTGTATACTAATATATTATCAAAATAAGTCATAACAAACTTTCATAAGAAAGGTCTTCAAACATGATTCATTAATTTTATAAAAGTACTAGATGCATTAGTCAAATCAAAGGGCATAATTAACCATTCATACAAACAATGCTTGGTTTTGAATGCAGTTTTTCATTCATCTCCTTCCCTAATTCTAATTTAATGATATTCACTCTTAAGGAAAATTTTAAAGAAGTAACACCTACCATGTAATTTATCTAGCATATCATCAAACCTGGGTATAGGATGTCGATACTTAAATATTATTTTGTTGATAGCTCTACAATCGACACACATCCTCTAAGATCCATCTTTCTTTGGCACATGCAAGACTGGTAAAACACATAAACTCATGTTCTCCCTTATATGTCTTTTCTTCATCAACTCATCAACTTGCCTTTGAAGCTCCTTTGTCTCCTCAAGATTATTTTTATATGCTGGCTTATTAGAAATGGGAGCTCCAAGAATAAGATTAATGTGATGTTCAATCCCTTTCCTTGATGGCAAATCATCTAGGATCTCCTAAGAGAATACATCATTATAATCCTACAACAAAGATGAAATAGCACTAAGCAAAGATGAATCAAGATTAGTGTTAGAGAAATAAGAATCCTTGTAAAGGATTAAGATCATTTGTTGCTTAACTTGGAAGGTAACCCTAACATTTACTCCTTTTGTAAACACACTCACTTGTTTTCTTTCATCTTCACTCATGCGAACCTGACCACTCTTGTACTTAAGACTCTCAAATGCATTTATCTTCTTTTTCCCTCTTTCACTTTCTTTTCTCTCGACTCTTTATTTCTTTTCACTTGTCTTCTTTTGCTCACTTTCATAAAGTCTCACTTGGTCCTCATACACCTATTTTGGAGTCAATGGTACCAGTGTAAATGGTTTTCTATCAATGGTGAAAGAATAGCAGTTCTTTTAACCATCATGCAAAACTTTTCTGTCAAATTGCCAAAGACAATCTAATAACAAATGCCCGGTCTATATAGGTACAATATCACAAAATAACTCGTCCTTATATCAACCAATGAAAAATGAAACTATAATTTGTTTAGTCATTTTCACCACTCCACTGTCATTTAACCATTACAAATTATACTTCAGATACTCTATCCCTTCATCAACATCACTAGTATCCTTTAGTGGTGGCATTTGGTCTTCATCACTAGCATTACTGCCAAACACATAGTCACCATTCTACTTAAGGTACATGGTTCTTTTGTTAGAATATTATGAAGCCACATGAACCCTACCCAGACATTTAAAGCATTTGATGTCTTTAGTTTTTCCTTAGCTGCCCTCAAGTTTTTCCTTAAATTTGCTCCTTTCCAAGTTGCCCTCATTAGTCTTGGGTCTATATGAATTGGTTTTAGGCTTAGAAGTCATCTTCTCTTCCTTCTTCCCCCAGTTTGACTTCCAAAAAGATGAACCTATGTTCTGATTATGTCTAGATGTGCTCCTTCCCTTAAGTTGCATATCAACTTTCATGGTAATCTGTACCATGTCTTTAAACTCTACATAATGTTGCAGTTCTACCACATCAGTTATACTCCTATTAAACCCTTGAAGGAATCTAGCCTTGGTTGCCTCCCTATCCTCCATTACATTTACCCTAACCATAATAATTTTCATCTCCTTATGGTACTCTTTCACACTCTTGGAATCTTGTATAAGACTTTATAACTTGTTATACAAATCCCTATAATAAGAGCTGGGAACAAATCTCCTCCTCATCACAGTCTTCAACTCATTCCAAGTTTCTACGGTTCTCTCAAAATTTCTTCTCCTAGTGGTAACTTGCTGGTCTTACTATACTAAAGTATAATCAGCGAACTCTACCATAGCTAACTTCACTTTCTTCTCCTGAGAGAAGTTGTGGCACTCATATATTAATTTTACTCTTCATTCCCAATCCAAATAGATATCAGGGTCAACTTTCTCTTGGAAAAAAGGTATTTTCATTTTAATACTACTAAGATTTTTGTCTACTCCTTTCTCCACTCTATTTTTGTTATCCCAACCTCTATTATACCTATCATAAATATTTTCATTGCCTCATGCTTCTTTATCATTCCTATTACCACGTCCTCCTTTAAAACCACCTCTGAAGTTTCTATTAGCATTATCACCTTTATCACAATAATCATCACCATCTTCGCCAAAGTCATGTTCAAATTGCTCCTTCATGAACCTATTAGTTAGCCTCTTAGGATTGATACTCGATTCCCCTTCTATTTTATCCATCCTGTCTCAAACTTCCCAAAACATTTGGTCAATCCTATCAAACTTCTGCTTTAAGGATTTCATAAGCAATTTGAAATCTAGAATAACCATTTCCTTTTTTCCATGTGGGAAACTGCCTTCTTTAGCATTGAACATTGTGTATGCAAGGTTATTAGTAAATAAAGAATATACCTCACAAAACTCACTCCCTTGTGTGTTTGCTCTTCACTTAACTACAGTGATCCTCAACTCTCATGTTTCACATAATGAATTGCAAGACTCTAAGGGCTCTTTCAATAGTTCTAAGCAAACTAAATTCAGAACAAACAAAACTTGAATATATCAATCTTAGACCTACCTCTTCAGAAAAATGACATGACTAAAAAGATGGGCAATAAAGTAAACATAATGACAAGAATTCAATGATATGAGCAATGCAATTGGAAAATAATCAATTATCGAATATAATTGGGTAAATGACCAGTTGAGCAATGAACCCGTTTTTTTTTTATTTTTTCGGTTAACTAATTGATATTTTTGTGGAAGAAACAAATATCATAAAAGAAACCCATGAAATATATGATTTTATTTTTTTTCTTGGCTTTTGTATGTGTGTGTGTATTTTTTTTTTTCTCTTTTTGGTTATTCAACCAACAATGGAGAACACATGAAAGAGATGATAACAAAGGTATAACTAACCTGAGTTAGATCAAAAGCTTTGATACCAAACGATATGAACTTTGCTTATATGTAAATGGAACCCAACACCAATGTTGGTATAAGATCGTTCTAACAAAGGTTAAGGAATTTGGAGTTCTAACCTAATGATTATAAACAACTAAGAACCAGAACTATAAAATTCAGACACCACTCTTAACAACAATAATGTTGAAAAAGATAAATCTAGTGAACCAACATATGCAAGTATGAAAGTTCAAAATTAGTTCTCAAAAAACAAAAGAAAATAACTCATACACTCATAAAAATAAGTCTGCCTCCTTCAGCTATCCTTTTTACCCTTTTTATATGTTAACCCTCAAAAGCCTAACTAATAAGTTAACTTTAATAAGGAAATTCATTCAACCCATTAAATAATAATAAAAACCCATGAAAATAACTCATTTAAAGGTCCAATCATAAGCTCTTAAATCCAATTTCCTTCCTAAGGCCATGGTTTTCAAATTCCTCCATAGATGACACATTCGCAAACCCTAATAAAACCTCTATTATCCAACTTCCTTCCTAAGGCCATGGTTTTCAAATTCCTACATAGATGACGCATTCGCAAACCCTAATAAAACCTCTATTATACTTAACTCGTACTTGGTAATTTCTTAATAGTAAATGTCACATAATAAATTATTGAAAACTTCATTTATTTTCTTTGACCTTGTTCTTTTCATTGATCCTCTAAAATTTTACAAAGTATTAATTCCCTTGTTAATTTGACTTGGTACAATATGACTTTCACCATAAATCATTGATGAAATTGCTTGCACCAAGTAGGAAAATAAAGTAAATTAATCAAGGAGACTACCCACTTTTCTTTATTAAATAAGGAAACATTCTTGTAGATTAGGAACTAAAATTAATATATATATATATATACACAAACACACACAAATTAACAAATGTTAATTAAAAAAAATTATGTAAACACAAATTTAATTGACTAAAATAAATAAAAAAAGGTTTTGCATTCCAAGCATACAGCAGCAAAGTTTATTGCTTTTAGTTTTACGATTACAAGGTTGGATTTTGTTTTTCATTATGTGGGCTGTCCGCATTTCAGACACGTGTCAAAATATCCAAGCCTAATCATAACCAAAACAAACTCCCAAGTCGCCCACTTATTCACGTGACAGGCCGGTGCGGTGGGTTCAGTCAAGCAGGCCCCATGGGCTCAACAATTTCGACCGTCAGATGATCCGAAATTCCCTCGGTGACTCTCATGCTGCGCACCGTTGGATTGGCGAGACAATAACAGATCTGCGTGATGATTTTTCTTTCTTGCTTTTTATTTTATTTTATTTTTCTATATGAAGTTTCTTTTTCATAGAATTTTGTGAAAAAACTGAAGCAAAACGACAAGAGGAGAACTGCGTTTAAAAGTCCGAGATGCCATTAAAAATAAATAAATAAATAATTGCTGTTGAGGGGAATAAATTGGCCCAGATGGTGGGTCCATTTATTGGGTCCCACCAATTCATGATCCTGATGACGCCCTAACATCCTTAATTTGTCACAAATTTATTCACTTTAACATTTTGTTTCATTAAAAACATAAATTTTTGAATTTATAGTGAGGTTTGATGATGCTTGCAATAAAAGCATGAGGCAAGTTTTACCTCCTCCTCAAATCATCTACTCTATTTGCTTTTTTTTTTTTTAATATTTTTAATTTAGTTTTATTCATCTACAAATTTACTTTATCTAAAATAAATAAAAAAAATTTTTTAGATCACTTAACTAATTCTTGAAAATAGAACAAATAATAATGTAAATTATAAAAAAAATTTCTATAAATAGTTTTGATTCAAGCATGAAAAGCAAGATTTTTTATAAAGTGGATTTTTCTTTAGTTGTGAACATGCATTATCCGTAGGCTTTCCCCAAGGACCAATGTTCTGATGTATGCACCATATGCAAAATTATTTTTTATGGAGAAATTAATAAAAAATTAAGTTATTGTATTATTTATAAATTAGCTATTGTATTTTAATTTAATATTATTAAATTTATTTTTAAAATTAAAAATTTTAATTTAAATTATAATGATAGCTAATTAATTAAACAAATTTACAAAATGAATCTATAATTTATTAATATATCAATTGTTTAAGTTTGGTGAGAAAATGTGAACAAAGATTGGTAAGTTTTGTTAATTAAATTAACATAGCAATATTGATATTTCAATGTATATTAGAAGGACTTCATCGTATAAATATGTATTATGTTGGCATAGGATAAATGAAAATAAAATGTTACTATCATAAATATTAATTACATATTTTTGCTTTTGATTATTAATAATAAACATATATTGAATTGTTATAAATGTGTAAGAATAGTTATAATAGTGTAATACGACATTAAAATTTTTAATATGCATAATTAAATATTAAAATAAAATATTATAATAATTAATAACTAAATTATGACTAGTTAAGAAAAGAAAAAAAAACACTAGTCTTATATGATTTTTTATTGAGCAAAACACATCTATCTTTATTTTATAGTAAATTATTAGTTTAATTGACAGTCAAGAAAGAGGTTTACAAATATTTTATCAAGTTATGAATAAAAAAAAAAAGTAAGATGTAATAAGATATAAGATTTTTAAGTTAATTTATCTAAGAAGAAAGTCTAATTAATTTGTAAATTTTAAGTAATTACTTAAATAGAGTACTTTTTATTTAAAAATATTTTTTTATTTTTTAAATTTTAAATAATTTATTACTTAAATTGCTTAAATTATATAAAAAATTTAAATTTTGAATAATAATAAAGTTCCTTTAAATAGTTACTTATATTATATTTTTTATTTAAATATGATATTTTTTATTTATTTTTGCATTTTTTAATTTATTCTTAAATTTTGAATAATTTATAATTTAAATTATATAAATTATGTAAAAATTTTAAATTTAAATAATATTATGATCTATTTGAATAGTTGTTTAAATTAAATATTTTTTAATTAAAACTAACACATTTTTACTTTTTTTTCAAAATTTAAGTATCTCATTACTTAATTACATACAAAATTCTAAATTTAATTAAAATTGAAATTTCTTCAAATAATTATTTAAATTAAATATTTTCTATTTAAATTTGATTTATTTTATTTTTTTCTTTTATTCAAATATGAATTTTCTTTAAATATTTTTAAAATTTAAATAAATTTTTATTTAAATTACTTAAATTATATAAAAAGACTTAAAATTTAAATAAAAATATAATTTATTTAAGTAATTATTCAAATCAGACTTTTTTTATTTAAATATAAAATTTTTTGTTTATTCTATAATTTTTAATAACTTATTACTTAAATTATAAAAATTATATAAAAAATTATTAATTTTGAATAATATTATAATTCATTTAAATAATTATTTAAATTAGATATTTTAAATTTAAATTTAACCTATTTTGACATTTTCTCAAATTTTGAGAGTTTTATTACTTAAATTATATAAAAATTTTTAAATTTAAATGATATTAAAACTTATTTAAGTACTTATTTAAATTATAAATTTTTTATTTAAATTTGATTTTTTAAAAATTTGAGAAATTTATTATTTAAATAATATAATTATGTAAAATGATATTAAATTTAAATAATATTAAAATTTATTTAAATAGTTAATCAATAATAATAATTGTGATGGTTAAAAAATTAATTTAATTTTTAAAAGAAATAATAAATTTGTTTACTTGTATTAAAATAAGAGTAAAATTATTTTTTAAATATTTTAACTATTTATCCGCTAACCTTAATTTTTAAAGATAATTTACTATATTTATATTTTTTATGAGTAAAATTAATAAAAACCAAAAAGATTATAATAAAAAACTTGAAAAATATGGATTGTCCGCGGAGTTTGCCCAATTTGTATACAATTTTCTTTGGGTGTTAATAATTTTCGTAAAAAAAACTAAAAAAAAAAAAGAATGATAGGTACAATATCATCAAAAAAAAAAAAAAAAAGGATTGGGCTGGTCAGGTTCCTATAATGAACTCTGAGAGATTAAACTTTGAGCTATTCAAGAAAGTTACTAATCACTCGTCAACTCCGCCGGATGTATTTTTAATTTTATTAAATATCTTAATAAATATTTTAAATTCATGGTACCGTAGTACAAACTAAATCATCTAATTAATAGATCATAACAAGTGGTAATCAACAACCCCTCGTTTGCCCTGCGGCACCATGCATGCCTTTGGGTGTGAATGTTCTACACCTGATAAATCACCTTTGTCCTTTACCCTCAAACAAAGAATATGCGTAGATTGTTACAAAATTGGGTGCTATACGTATTTCATTGTTTAATCGTGTGTGTGTGTGTTAAGGAGAGAGAAGTATATAAGAAACAAGAAACACAGAGCTTTAATGGTTCTCTGATTTTGATGCAACAGAAAATGAGTAAATAAAACCAAATATATAAAAATGAAATAGAAATATATGGTAAATGAGTCTTTTCCTGGAAAAAGTTTTGAACTTTGTTAATGTCAATGAAATCCATCTCTGCCTCTGCTTGATATTCCCTCTGGTTCTCCTCTGAAGCTCAAATGGAAGAGTGAGCATCCAGGTGGGATTTTGATGTTTTTAATATTTTTCTAGCTATTTTGCTATCTTTTCACCGTTTTGCTTGGGTCCAAGAAATCTGTACCAAGCAGTAACGCATGGGTATCTACTAAAGTTTTAATCTTTGTTCTTTATTTGATGAAAAATTCCCCATTTTTGGGTAATTTTTCGTTTCTATTTCAATATTTTTGGGTTCTTACTTGATGGGAGGGTAGATAATTCTCTTGTGAAGACTAATCTGATGTTGATTTGAGACACCCTTTTGAGGAATAATGCCTCGGGAACTGTATCCAATATTTGATGGGCTGATTTCTTCTAGATTGGATGATGTATCTGATCCTTATGGTGTATGGCTTTCAGTAGGACTTTCTGTGGTACTGGGATTTTGAGTCAGCTAGCATTTGGACAATCTTAATCTTGATCTGCTTTATATTGTTTTCAAATTCTTGCTTGTATTCTTCCATTGGGTGCCGAAACAATGATCAATGTATCTGTTCTTTGCCTACAAAGTTTAATGTGTTGTTGCTTGCTCAGAATTAGGCTTACAGATTTTGCTACTACCAGTTTGAAGTTTCATAGCTGATTTGATGTTAGAGAGATTCTTTAGCTTCATTTAGGTTTTCTTTTTTTTTTATCCTTCTTGCCCTTTTTGGTCTGCTTCTAGTTGGTTCCACCACTGATTTTCTAATGTGGGTGTTCAAGCAATTCATTATTCCATAACATTATCTTAGAGCTCTTAGTGGGAAAGAGAATCACAAGTGTCGGTCCCATTTTCGGGCTTTCGGGATTTATCTTTTTTGGGCATTTTGCGTCCTAAATATTCACAGTTTTGGCATTAGCCATTTGCTTTAATGACTATTGCTGGTCTTTGATATTTTCTACCTTAACTATTGCAGTGAGAAATAGCTGGTTTTGTATTGAAAGCTTTGAGTTTGAGAGTTTCTTGATGATGATCATGAGAAGAAGCAGATAACCCTTCTACAGATGGCTGATTCTGCTTCAGACTCCTATTTTCAATCTGATAAATTGGGCCTGAGACGCAGCTCGTTATTCAAAATTCCTAGTTTTTTTGTAGGCTCTAGTGCTAAAAGTTCATCTGATATTGATTCAACTTGGAGCCCTACATCTGCACTCGATTTTAGTTTTTTCTCAAGTCTTAGTAATCCATTTACCCGCAGGCCTCCAAAATTTCTATCCCAAAGTGCCCATCAAAAGAAGTGGGATTGCAGTAATGTAGGTCTGGGCATTGTAAACTCACTTACTGAACAAGCTGAGTCAACTGGTGAAGTAGTCAATTCAACAAAGAAGAAGCATGTAGTTTTTGGACCACAGGTGATGGCCAACAATCCTATGAGATCGAACTCTCTTCCGAAAAATTATATAATTTCGTCAGTATCCCTGACTGGAAGTCCCAGCCTCCAATTTGGCAAGGCAGATGAGGAAGTCCCATCAGAGAATAGAATTGAAACCATGGTAAGTTTGCCATTGATAATACATGGCCGTCTACAAACAGATGACAATTTGGATATCAAGCCAAGTTCACTTCCAATACCCATTGGCTCTGGCCAAGGACATGTTGGTTCTCTTACTGTACGAGATATTGAACATTCTGAGGATTATACATGTATAATTTCTCGTGGTCCAAACCCGAAAACAACTCACATTTTTGGTGACTGTATTTTAGAATGTCATGCAAGTGAGTTGTCCAATTTTAACCAGACAGGAAATATAAGTGCTGAATTCCCTCAAGACGCTAAACACCCGGAGGGTTTGCCCCAGTATCCATCCGATGAGTTCTTGAGTTTCTGTCATTCTTGCAAGAAAAAGCTGGAGAATGACCACGACATTCATTTACATAGGTATGCCAGAAAAATCCATGAACGATAGTTTCTAATTTTGTCAATCATTGTTATTGTTATTCACACTGCTGTATGGTGTGAAATTTTGCAGAGGTGGCAAAGCATTTTGTAGTTTTGCATGTCAATCTGAGACAAAGTTTACTGGGGAGGAAACAGAGAAAACTTGTGATGATTTTTCCAAAGGTTCCAATGATTCAGGTTATCAGGAAGACCTTTTTTTTATTTCTTAATCAGCTGCTATTGCTTTACACTGGCACTCATTTTTCAGTGATTAAGAATCATCTGTTACCAAAGAGCCGTCTATAAGGATCTGTTTGCAGCCAGGAATGGTTTCAAGAATTGATCATGCTCTTTGCTGACTTGTTTTGGTTTTCATTGTACTGAGTATTAAGGGCATGGACATTACTTCTCGTTTTTCTTTCTTTTTTTTTTTTTTTTTTATGGTTGTCATTCCATAATTTCGGTCAGATGGGATTTGAAGCGGCCAAGAGCCCTCCCTTACAAAATTTTCTTTCATAAACTTTTCCTCCACTTAACCTGGAGTTCATGTAGCTGCATCCTGAACCAGTTGAACTCGTTTGTTATGAGAGGAGCTAGTGGAAATGTTGTTCTAGTTTGAAACCATTCCTTATGCAGAGTATTACCGTCTAGAATTTCCTGTTTACATCTATCTTCATTCTTAGAATCTATAATCTTCTTGCTTTAAGTTTCTTTATTCAATCTGCAGCATTCTTTCCTATGAATATCTCATATAAGGAGAATTCAATGGTGGGTGGTTGTGAGCAATTAGCAAGGAAGAGGTGCTTCTAGTTCTGGAAGGAACTGGAGAAAAAAACAAGAAAACGAAAAAGATCATACTCGTGAAATTGTGGTGGATCTCCATTGACATAAGGGAGAGTCTACATGCTCTGTGAACTCTGCTACAAATCAAATCTACTTGAGAGTTGCTTGAAGGGAAGAGGGCTCCGCATGTATCGATTATAATAGCAAATCCCCCTGCGCCACTGGCCTTCTTACTTTACTAGTATGCGCTCGTTAAACTAAAATATGGTATCCATAACACAAGGAAATGCTACACCGACGTGGTTAGGTTGAAACAAATCCACATATTATATTAATATACTTATTAGTTATGCATTTTAGGTTTTTTAACAAATAATTGTAATTAATAACAAAGATTGTAAATGTACATATAATGATCCTAATAATAATTTATTTTTGGTTAGTTAATCGATGTCAATACTTCTTAGGAACTTAATCATTAAGTCACGCAAATTTTAATGTTTGAATTCCATTTTGGTCAAATTTGATTGTAGTTTTAATTATTATCTTCAGTGAGAATTTGGTAATAATTTAATATATTTTTATTTATATTAATTCTATTAAATTTTAAATTCATAACCAGATAACGCTCATTAGAAGCAATTACATCTTTTTTCCAACATTACCAGGCAGAGCATAACTAAATAAATAAATAAATAAAATTCGCATTTTTAACTTCTGAAGTGACGGGGTCACTTGGAAGGCAAGAACTTTGGAACTCGGCTCAGTCCTTACACGGTACAAAGTAAACTTTACCTGGGAAAATGAACAAAAACAAAAATTGATAACCTTACACTTTTTAAAATCTAGGGTTTCTGGTTTCCCCCAAATCTACATTTCTGATCAGTTTTCCTCCAACCCCCATTTTCCGATCCATCCCGCAGCCATCTCCTCATTCCGATCCGAACCCATTTTCCAGATCTGAAAACCCATCAAATCGGTCCCCTCAATTTTGATTCTTGCTTGAATTCTCGGCCTTACCGGATGATTTAGGGTTAGGGTTAGAAATGTTCTATGGTGCGGTGGTGTGGGATCCATGGCTAATCGTTGCACAAATTGTGTGCCTTCAATGCCTTTACTACCTCACGCTCGGCCTCCTCTTGTCCACTCTCGTCGGCACGCGCGTGTCTCGCTTTAGCCTCTTCTATTTCTTTGATTTCGCTGCCGTCACGGCCTCCACCGTCACCGGCTGGTCCGTCATCGCCTCCTTTCTCCTTAGCTCCGTCGCCGGGTAAACGCAATATTGAAAATTTCAAACCCTTTTCGGTCATTAATATAAATTGATATGTTGTTGATTTGGTTTAATTGGGTGGTTTTTGTGTAGAGCTGGTTATATGCTTTATTTGATTGAGAGGGCGAAGAAGTGCTTGGATTTTTCGGCGACCCTTTATATTATTCATCTATTTATATCCATTGTGTATGGAGGTTGGCCTTCATCGATAACATGGTGGGTTGTGAATGGTATTGGACTTGCAGTGATGGCATTCTTAGGTGAATATTTGTGTATTAGGCGTGAGCTTCGAGAGATTCCCACACGATTTCGAACGAGTAAGAATAAACTCCTTACATTTTGTTTTATTAAAGTTGCTGCCTTTGGGGTTTTCATCATGGATGTTCATTGTTTTGTAATCTTCTTATTGTTTATGTTTGTTATCTTTATTTTTGAAATGCTGTGATCAATGGAAAATTTTCATTAACTTCATGCAGATCTTTGATTGACATGGAAAACTCAGGCTGGAAAGATCAAGCATTTTTAATTTCTAAGACCATCTTGCCCACTTATTTCTGATGACAAGGAGCTCCTACGTGAAGATTTTGGATATCAAAGTGTGATTTTTTGGATTACAGATTCTAATGCCCTACTTATGACCATAAAGAAAGATAGAAATTTGACATGGTTTTGAAATGATGGGAAGATGGAACTCATGAGGATAGGTTTTCTAGTGTGTCAAAAAATAGTAGTGTATTTTCTCACGTATTGATGCTTCTTGTTCTGCAATGTTTCAGTTTGACGTCTTATTTGAATGTAGCAAATGAACTGAATTCCCCCCCTGCCCCCCGGTTTTGGCATTTGACATTGAGCTGTTGTACCATTATTGGCTCTTTTGAATATAGAGATAAAGTTTGTTGTTGAAGTGTCCAAGTGTAGTATCCACTGCATTGCCTGTTATAATATCAGTAATAGAAGTTCAGGATACTCGACTTTGAGATGCCAGGATCGTGTCTCTGTGATGATTTTATTATTGGAATCTGAATGACGTCAATGGGTGAAGAAGCTGCAATTCATCTAGTGGAATAACCAAGAGTGATTTTAATGGATTAATGTTCAGAACAGGAAGCTTCTTCCATTTCCTGCATCTTATAGCTTTACCTTTTTGTTGTTAACAACTTGAACTTGTGCTTATTTGTCTTATTCCATTAAGTGCTGTTTGAGACTGTTCCCCAATATAGTGTGTATGTCTGCATTGTTGCAATAATGTGTTTTGCTTTAATTTGTTGGTCTAAATGAACTTCTGTTTTTACTTCTGGTAGGATCTAACAAGTGTTAAGCAATAATTTAAATATGTATTTGCACTGTTGTACGAAAGATATGTTGCTCCATGCAAGGGTAGTCATGAAATCTGTGATGCAAGGAACCTGCCAAAATCTTACCCAAGTGATAAATGGTTTTTGCTAGTCAAGTGCCTGTGGTGGAAAAATTTGAGGAGAAGGTGTTCTGCACCAAACCATCGTTCTGCAGTAGTTTTCATGGCTGACCCTCTATGTTCTGTAATGATTATCAATGCCTCTTCATCTGATTTCTAGAATTCATTTGACTTGGAATAGATAGAGATGTAAAGGTAGTTTTGCTTTTCCTCGTACTTCCAGCAATAGGCATCTTTTGCCTTATTGCTTGGATTTCTGTGGTACCCATGTTTGTACTGGTCCAAAATTGCATGAAAAAATAGCTTGACATTTGAATGATGGCCATAAATGATTTGTTTTATGAGCTAATATTGTTCAAAGGACCGAAAAAGAATATGATGACATTTTATTCAATAGATTGTCGTTTCTTGTTTTTGTTCCTTTAAACTCCCACGTTTAGGTAATTGATGTAAGTAAAATTATGTGAGGCCTAGCTTGCCCTGTATTTGCTATACATAAGATTCTGGGAAAAGGGTCCATCCTGTGTATGTGTATGCGTGTGTATTATGATGGCCCTTTTTCCTGATGTTTGCAGTTCATATGGATAGGGAAAGGTGGTTCTTGTAAGTGACAATGGTCACTCTGCCTTGTTTTAGAAATGGATTCACAAGTAATATTATGTTGCACATTTTATTTTTTTGATATATACTTGCAATTAAACCATGACAGTCCAATGTGAACTTACATCTCGTGCGCGCCAACTTACTGTAATAAAGCTCATGCACCAATTACCCTTAATGGAACGATAAAATTAACGGAGATGTTCGTATTTAACAAATGACTTGAGATGTGAAGTGGGCGGATGCGATTACGATATCACATTTCGAGTGTAATGTTCACGGAATTGCTGATATCATAGCACTAGGAAGGTAGCCACTGTTATGAACCCTGGGTGCATTGTGTTGATAGCAGGGTTGAACAATCTGCATCCGACGTCGGCTGACTATTTAAGGTGGTTCTTTGGCTAGTATACGAAACAAACCAGTGGTAAAACTTTGGATTGAAGCTTAATATTTCAAAATTTCTTCTCATAACTCCTTAGCTAATGTCTTTGCCGAAGAAATACCGATATTTCTTGCCTCTGAATAGTAGAGGAAAGATATAGAAGAAAATAGAAGAAACTAAAATGTGCATGAACTCTTTTGATGCCGCCTTAGTCTAAAAACTTTACATCTCCTCCATTGCATTTCACTGTCTGAGCCTACACCTCCAGGAAATCATGGCTGAGGCTTCCAAAACGCTGAAATGTCAGAAACGGCTTCGGCAACTGTAAGGTAGAGTCCGTTCAATCCGAAAGACTCCAATACCTTAGACTGATGTAGCTTTTCCATCACACTTGAAACAGGATTTGCCAGCACAAGCTGCATGGTGAACAAGAGTAAGCAAGTTCATGAAGAGGGCCAAATTTCATCTTTCAATGCATAGATTTCAGTTTCATGACAGTGTTACCTGAAGGGATCTTTTCTCTAACATCTTTCTGAGCTCACATATTAGATCGATGCCGCTTGTGTCTATTGCTGTGACAGCTGATAACATTTGTGAAAATTGGTTAGCAGGTAGCCTGATTCTTCCTTAAGTTACATGGTCTTGCGGATTTCATGTTTTCCGCATCCTACAGATTGCTTGGATGGCAAACTTTAATAAGACTTTTGCGGAAGGGTAATATACCTGTCATGTCCAAAATTATGCATTTTAGCATACACCCATTATTCGCTTTTATCCATTCTTCTTCCTCGCGAACACATCTTAGTATCCTGCAACAGAAAGTTTCTTCAGTTTTGGAGATAGCATAATCCCATTTTGCTAGTCCTACAAAATTTAATATGACGCAGACTTGGATTGGCTGTTATAATATAGACTTAATGGACTAAACTTGATAATATGTTGTCGATAATTAGCTTAACATAAGATGCATGCTAGAAGGGAAACATAGAGCGGAGGTGAGCTAACCTCTCCTGGAGATAAGTGGAATTTGCAAAATAGATAGGAGACTCAACGGAAAGTATGAGAAATGCGGGAACTCGCAGAGCTTCTCTATATCTGCTGAGGCTCTGGTACATTTGAGTTCCTGCTATGTTGCCCATAACAACAGTATTTGGCCTGGTGACATGCAGGAGAATTTTGAATACAGAGACTCCCACCTGAATCCAATTGGACAATTGATTCATATAGTCATTCATATAAAAAAGACTAATACTGAAAGTAGGAGAAGTCAAGAAACTAAAGGGAGCTTACTGCTATAGCGAGGCCCAGAGGGACTGAAATGAAAAGAACACCAAAAAAGGAGCTCAAACAAGCCAAAAAATCAAGTTTGTCCACTTTCCACAAGCGATATGCAGACCGGTAGTCGATTAGTCCAACCACAGCTGTTATGATGATGGCTGCCAAGATCACATTTGGAGTGTAATAAAACAGTGGCATGAGAAACAGCAGTGTTACTAGCACAGCTGCAGCCATTATTATGTTTGAGACTGCTGTTTGTGCCCCAGCATTGTAGTTTACGGCAGACCGAGAAAACGAGCCTGAAAGAGTGATTGCAAAGAAAGGTTTAGAAGCTGCGACTATCATGTACACACTTCCAACAAAAATGTCAAGTTAGTAGAATATCATAACCTGTAGTGACATAGCATGAAGAGCAACAACCGGCCATGTTCATGAAACCAATAGAAACCATTTCTTTGTTGCCATCAACTTGATAATTTTTTAGGGCTGCAAAAGTCCTTCCTACGGCGATTCCTTCCTAGAAAATATGAAACAAAGCATGGAATAATTAGCAACAGCAAGCAAAGAACAACTCAGCCTGCATCTTGTGATCCCGTCATTTTTCGGGGTGACTATGGTGTCATATGATAACGACACACAAATGACATACAAGCGGTAGATGCAATCTCGATCAACTTACAGTTAGAGCTAGGATTCCGGATACAATGCCGGTTTTGATGGCCACAGACAGATAAGGACCACCGAAGTATAGCATGTTGGTTGAAGGTGGATTCAAGCCCTTTGGCAAATGACCAATCTGTTGAGAAAAGAGAAAATAAATTCAGAGAAGCGATCATAAAAAAGATGTACAGAACTGTTGCTGCAGTACATGTCACTTAGCTAAGATTTCATTTCTTACAACTGAGATTCGATGCGCCTTGGATCTGAGGCAGAAAACTAGAAGGGTTGAAAGAATCACTGATACTAGTGGTGCCGCTGCGGACACCCAGAAAAGCTTTGGTTTCTTCATGCTCTGTGTCAATCCGACGACCAGTGGAAGTATAAGAACAATAACTTGGTATGTGAAAGCTAAGCAACAACCATTAGCCAAAAAAGCAGAAACTTACAATATGCCTTGTTGCCAACAGCAACCCCAGGAAACTAACACCCATAGTAATAGTTTGCCATGACCACTGCCCATAAAATGGAACAAATATTAATAGTGAAAATCTTTAGTTAACTTATAAAAGGCGTTGATGTGGAAAAGAGTCAGATGCATTTGTTTTAACTGAAAGGCTATTTCTCGTGAGTCAAGCCTGTGACTTTCAAATCATAATAGAATAAACTTATCATTATACCGAGGTTCGTTCTTCCTGGCCTTAACCTATCTTCTAGTTAAATTTATAACCTGCTCTTAATGGCGCCCCTTACCTCTTCTCTCTGGTTGAAAACAGATGACATTACTGGAATGAATTGCATCTTGCTAGTGAAGTGAACAATTCCAAGCAACCCTTTTAGCTGTTGGAGAGAAACAATGATAGCTGCCCCCGCCGTAAAGCCGATAAGAGTAGCCTTTGATAGAAAATCAATAATAAAACCTAACCTGGATCATAAAGATCAAAGTTTTTAACATTCAAGAACAGAGTATAAGTAACTTCTCTATCTAACCCCCCCTAAAAGATATCAGTGAAATTCTGTAGGTGTGTTTGAAATGCTCAAAAGGGCTTTTTGTTCACTTTTCTTGTAGAAAACAAAAACCTTTTTTTCTGTACTCAATGGCATTATTTACAATGAAATCTGCTGAGAATTACATGGAGCAACAAACCATCGTTTCATGTTTCAAGTGTACTGATATGGGTACCTTAGTAGACCAAGCGAAGCCTGGAAAACACCAGCAAAAAAGGTAGCAGTGAAGGCCAATTTCAGGTAAAGAATTCGGTCTTCACTAGGAGAAACTGCCTCACTCAGCATAGACCCCATGACTAATGATGCTATGGAGACTGGACCAACAGCCAGGTGTCTAGAACTCCCAAGAATGGCGTACATCATTGGGGGCACAAAGCTTGAATCTGGATCAAATTAAAACTAAATTTTAAGGAAAATTAAAAAAATGAACGACATTTTCTTTAGTTTAGTAGTGAATTTAAATGATAATATAGAGTTTAATTTGCTTTTGATACATACATAGTCCAACTATAGGTGGCAAATTAGCAAGTTTTGCATAGCTGATTCCCTGGAGACATAAGAAACTGCATCAGACCAATAATATGTAACTTTTTTTTTTTTTTTTGACTTTACACTCGATCAAGTCAAAGAAAGGGGGGGAATTTTGAGACTTGAACACAAATATTAAAAAAAAAAAGAAAAAGAGTGCCCTAAAACACGAGAAAAGTTACAAAGAATTTGTTTTTACAACTAAGACCTGTGACTTCTTTTCAATTTACAATGGAATAAATTTACCATTATACTAAATCTCGCTCTTTACATGCACACAAATATGCATATATGATATGCATGCGCATGTATGTATTTATGGTTGCAAGTATTACCCGTATACATAAGAATATAATTTATATCACCATGTATACCGCACTAGAACGCATCAAATAAAAAGTGATTTGCACTATTGCCAATATCAGTAAAGTATATCGTCATGTTCAAAGTCACACAAAAATAGCACAAAAACAAAGAAATTCCCATTTCACGTCAGCCACTTTAGCCTTGTTATTAACAAAATCTGTTAATTTTACATGGTATGGTCCAAAAAGAAACGGAATATATGCAGCAATCAGATCCGAGACTTCCACTAAAAACCATTTGTAATGGGCGTTTACTCCTGTACGTGGGCATCATCTATGCATGCATGTCCTTATACCGTATATACATGAACAAAATGTTAACGGCACGATTATTTGCACTCAAATACTCGGGAAACTAATTTTAAACTAATTTTGAAATGGCCATATGCAATTTAATTATCACCGTGTAGTAACCTCATGCAGTGAAATGTCCTCCTTTTATATCCATTTTAATGATTTTTTATGAATAATTTTTCTTGTTCTTTTAGTGACGTATGCAATTAAATGTTAGTATGTATGAACATGGAGAGAGAGAGAGAGGGAGAGAGAGAGAGAGAGAGAGAGGCATTATTTGTTACCTGTGGGATTGCAAGGCTAGCAATGGTGAGGCCAGAGATGATATCAGATTTCAATTGTCTTAAACCATACTCAGGCCCCCACTGAAATATTGGAAACAAGAATTGAAGACCCAGAAGCAGTTTCTTGCACCAAGTTTGGTTCTTGAACCTGTAGAGGGGATCATCAGGGAAAAAAATCTCACCAAGCCTTTGCTTGAGTTTCTGAATAGCGCTTCTATGGGGTGGCAAGCAAACACTGTGTATTTCCATGGCTGGCGTCATTATTGTTTCTGTGGTGACTGTCACAGCGGTTTCACGGCAAGACAAATCTTCCACTCTGTTAGAGTTTCCTCCCATTTTCTGGTCTCTTTAACCAAAGCAGAAGAGAATCCACTTTGTTGAAGAACAACATTCGCATGGCATTGCATTTATAGACAGCGAGAGGAAGAAAGAGGGCCATTTGTCTGGACGGCAGTTGTCAATTGGGCGAAGGTTGGTTCTCTCATTGCAGGGGTATTTTAGTCATTAATGTTTATTGAAGATTTAAATGATAATTACGTCTTTAATACTCTGACGACTTCTCTTTTTCATTCTTCTTTTTCTTTTTTAAATCAAGTCCAAAAGTTATTTTGAAATTAGTATTTTGATTTTGTTTCACGGAAAGAGATGACTTATTTTTCCTCTCTCTCTCTCTCTCTCACTCTCACTATGTATATATCTCTCTCTCTCACTATATATATATATATATATGCGTCATATGAACATCTCTCCAAACTAAGCAAACACAAACAAGAACTAATTTGCAATCCTTTTGACCTGCCGAGTAACTTAAGGGTTAATACCAAGTGAAGTGCCATGATTAATTTTATTTGTTGTATATTTATAATTTTTGTTATTAATTAAAATAATTTATTGAAATATTATAATTATTATATAATTAATAATTATAATAATATAACCGTAATATTATTTATGTAAACAGTAATAACTTTAAAAAAACTTTTTAAGAAAATAAATTTTATAATGAGACAAGAAAAATTAGTGAAAATAATTTTTGAAAATAAGTAAACAATATTGAAATTGAATCCAATAATTAAAAAGAGAAAATAAGATTTATCATTACGCAAAATATTAAATTTAATAAATAATAACAGATATATTTATAGTACTAGATGGGGGTGGGAGTGGTGGTGGGGGTGGGGGAATTGTTTAGGGTTTACATTTTTTATGTTAATTTAAATTCAAAGGGTTGTCTTAAAAAGTAATGGCTCGTCTTCGTTTAATAAATACGATGCGGATGCTTTCCAAAACTGTCTGAAAATTTTTAAGGGCAATGAATGCCATCCCACAAAATATTTTGTCCGAATGAAATTTTATTACGTCATGTCTAAATAAAATAATATTTTCCAGAAACCCAAAAATGATCTTCGTCTCCCGTCGATCCACAGTTTCCGGCGCACGCAAGAGAATCCGGGGAAGTCGCGTTGAGAGAAGTCACTCCCGGCCCCCAGGTCGAGAGCGAGACTCGCCGTTTCCTTTAGCTCCTAGTTTATCGATCAGCGCTCTAATCGGTGCTCCCGGAGTATTATTCTCCTCCCCTTCCATTTATGGAGAAAGTTTAAATATTATTTTTTAAAAGTATTTTAATAATTAAACATTAATATTTTATTTGTAAAATATCAAAATTTAATTTTAAAAAAATATGTGAAATTTATAAAAATAAAAATAATTATTGTTATTATATTATTCATTGCCTCATAGTTCTTTTAATAAATAAAAAAATATAAATATGTATTTATGTGCGAATAAAGAAATAAATATTAATCTTTTGTACGGTTGGATTCAATTCAATTAACTGCTAGATCGAATTCAATAATGACACATTTATAAATAAAGAAATAAAACAAAAATCAACAATTTGAAAATTAAGTTTTCTTTATATGATTCAATTTAATCTAGTTATAGGTATAAAAATTAATTTAATTAATTTATTAATTAAATATTATAATTCAAATATTTTATTTGGTACGAATTATTTCCAAAGTGTTTGACATCTATTTATTTATTTGATAAATTTATATAAATTTTGTTTGTTTATATTTTTTCATATATATATATATATATATATATGAGTAATAGGATTTTATTTGGAATAAAAAAATTAAAAAAAAAAAACCCTCTAAAAAAGAAAGTTATTATTGGCTTGTACTTTCCAATTCAAATGCATGAAAGTTGAAGCAACGCCACTGATTTAGTTGAAGCACCTTTTGCTTTGGGTTTCAAAGTAGAGTTCACCGGCTGTGAGGATCAAGCTGCCGCGTGACTTTATTTCTTTGACTTTCGCCGGAGCCACGTATAGCCTCGAGAGACTACATCCAGTGTTGGCGCCGAATCCAAAGCTTTTGACATCAATTTATTTATTTATTTTTTTAATAAATAAAATTTTAAAGAGAATTTAGTCAAGTTACCATCTTTATTAAAATTTAAAAAAAAAACAACTTAATATGAAGGATTTCTTCTTATTGATGTTTAAAATAAGTGGAATTAAATATAATAAAACTATTTTGTTATTCTCTTATATTTATTATATTGCTCAATAATTATTAATTATTGTGTAATGATAATTTTCTTAAAATTTATGAAAAATAATAACTCTCCGAGACAACACGAAAACAATAAGAAGTAGTATAATAATTTTTTAACATTCAATTTCATTTACTTGTGGGATCATGTGATTAATTCATATTTTCATTTTTATTATATTATTTTTTAAATATTGTTGCCTAATTTTTCTATTTAAGAAGAGGAAATAATAACAGGATCTTTTGAAATAAAGCTTGAGAAGAACGTATTTCAACACATTGCTACTTCTTTACATGCTCGGGGTAAAACATTTAAACTACTTGATAATGAGGTGATTTTCTCGAGAATGTTTTGCCACTAGTTTTCTGTTGGATTGAGGATTAATTTGTTCTCTTGTCTTTTTGTCTTACGCACACTAGCTTGGTGTGCTTCTTCCCACCATCGGATTTAGTCCAGTGACTCTTGACTCACTTCAAAATGTGCATATAGAAAAGTTGTAATCTGATATAATAAAATGTGCATGCGGTCTTCTTTAATAATAATAGTTAGTCTTCTTTCGTGTCAATTACTGCTTTTTATGGACTTCTTCTACATTCTGGGAATGAGCCGAGAAGTGCAGAACTTGCAGTGCTTCCTTTGCTGGAATCCATTTTCAGTAAGCTACAGCTCCTCTCTTTTGACTAAAATTTGACTTGAGTCACAAATATTGACCCGCCACACTAAGATATTATAGTTTTATTTTCTTGATCCTCACGATGTATCCATGTGGACGAAAACTTGAAGTAATCTCAAAAGTTAATGGCTGTTATGGTAAGCATTATCTGTCTGTTTTGGAGGTCATCAGCTTTTCTATTCTACTTAAAGATATGCTTTAGCTGTCATGAATATCAAATGGACTCAAAATTTAGCCTATTTTGCAAATTCTTATGCTTCCCAAGTTATTCACTAGGGTTTGATTCCTCGATGGGGCAAATTTATTTTTGATGATTAGAAGTCTCTTTCAATTAAACTTTGAATCGTTAATTCTACTTGAAATATAAAATAAATTTAGAGAAATTTAAATTTAAAATCGTGTACTTAATATACACAATCATAAATTTGTTCTTAGTAAATTTATTATTGACTATGATTGGATGTGACTAGGATTATGACCATAAAACAAAGTAACATATACGACTTGTATGATATCCATACTATCTAATTATGATATACCATAATCTCCCTTTTCTGCCGTCTTTGATTTAATTTTGATTGAAGAGGGGATCTATTTGGTTTGATTCTTGATAATTATATTTTCTTTAAAATTATAAAGCTAGTGATTAACAAAGTGACTTTACCAAGTGCTTATTTAAAAATTCATTTTCTTAAAGTAAAAGCATGCTCATCAACAGTATTATAGTGCCATGGGATCGATGTTCTCTTTAAAAAGTTCTAAACAAACGAGTATTATAGTGTCTATGGAGATACACGCGTTACTTGGTCGAGCACAAGCAACGCCTTGCTAGCGAGGAGGATTCGAAGTTGTTACATTGTAGATGTTTTAAAATAATACACTTGTAAACATAGAAATAAACAATTATTAAATAAAATAGAATTTAAGGCAAACATAGGGGACTTGAGTTAGTTGACTCATGCCTATCGAAGGCATTTGGTGGGATTCAAACTTAAACCTAGGCATCTATACTTGGGGGAAAAGTTGAATTTTAATATTGGGTACTATGAAGTTTACTCTATTATGAGTTCACTAATATGAAATTAATCTATTTTATGGTATAAGTACCTAATCGTTTTTGACAAAATTGTAAGATATTATGTTTGCTTCTCATTTTATTAATAACAAAAAAACAATAAGAGAATTAACCAAATTTTTTGTTTTTAAGTTCTAGTATGATTAATGTGAAAAAGTTATTAGAATTATAAAAATATTTAATTGCTTTCAAGATATTGGCTCTTCTTTGAATAATATCAAATGTTAATTGTGAAGTATAAATTAATATAGTATTTAATATATCTCTGTATTATAAGCAATATCGACAAACATTTCCCTTTTTATATTAATAAATTTCTATTGGTCTCATGTTTTCATAGTCTCAGCAAATTTTCTTTATTGTGTATAAATCGGTCTACCACATTTGAGTTTATACAGTTGGGCTACTAAATTTATATTTAATTTAATATATGAACCCTACAAGGCTACAATTCAATTTTATTTTTATAATTTTTTATTCTCTAAATTACATTATAAATATTTCATCACGAATATCTCAGTAGACCTTTTTTTTTTTTTTTTTCCTTTTAACATGTTCCTCTTTTCTCTTCGAAATAATTTGCACGAAAAGACTACTTTTAGGAGACAGATATCGGAATGTGTCACGACCTCTCATATATCGATATGTAAAATGCAAAACTGTGATAATTTTTCTTTTTCTAAAAAAAAAATCTCGCATGTTTATTTTTTGTGTTCCCTAATGTCAAATTAGTATGCTAATTCTAATACGTCTATATGCCGCTACAACTCAAGCTTATGTCTAGCTACTCATTCAAGGACCTCATTTTGACTTCTTAATTATTCTTAAGAAATTACTTATCCAAAAATATATATTTCAGAATTGCATTCTCTTCGTTTTCTCTTGAAAAAAAGAACAATGGAAAACCAACTTTATAAAAACATTAACATTATGTAGCAACACTTATAAAAAATAATATGAGAGATATAAGAAGACAGTAAAGTAATTTTTCTATATTCACTTTTATTTATTTGTGAAATCAATTAAAATATAATCAATTCGCATTTTTTATTATTCTCATTTTTAAATGTTACTATCCAACTTTTTTCTTGTCAAAATATCATGACAAGAAAATATACTGTGACATTTATCATTAAACAATATGAGAAGGATCTTGAAAGGCGCAGGCCTGAATTCAAAGAAGGGAATCAACAAACAGGGAAAAGTTTCAACCGATCGAACATTCCCTGATTTGCTATGTTTCAATACCATATCATGAACCACTAATTTTATAGTCCAAAATCATGAACCACTAATTTATATCTTGGCAGAAGAATAATATTTTTGACTCAATTGGGGTTGAAAGGTAGGATAGATTCGTTTGTTGTTTTATAATAAAGGCTCCATTACCCCCACGTAGACAGTTTTAACACCAATAGATGTAAAATAAAAGTATTATTATAACTATTAATTATATATTTATCATCCCTATAATTAGTTATGATTATATATTGAAGAGTTATAAATAAATAACCAATGATTATGATAATGTGACGTGACTTTGTTTGGAAGTTTGCGTTTATTTGACGTAAAAAATAAAATAAAAAAAAGCTTCTATGTAACATTTTCGTAAATGAAAACAAAAAGATCCAAATGGTGGAAGATGAAAAAGAAGCATCTATGTACTCTACGCGGCGAAATGTAGCGTTGTTGCTTGACCTATAAAAGGATGGTATATGGGGCAGGTCCAATTTGTGTAAGCAAATTTTCCTTTTTCTTATATGGTTCCCACAATTGATGAACCAAATTTAATCACTACTGCAGTCTTTGGAACCATTGTTTCTGATCGAGATGGAAGGGAATATTCTTGTCTAAGGAGTGCTGCAACAATTTTGGTGGGTCAACATGGTGTGCTTGCTATCACTGGGATTGACGAACCAAATTTAATCACCATTGTACTCTTTGGAGCCATTGTTTCTGATCAAGACGGAAGAGAATCTTCTTGTCTAAGGAGTGCTGTAACAATTTGGATGGGTCGCTCACCATCTGACACTCAAAACACACGCGTGAATGAGGGTAACTTCAATGCCCACGATATTCAATTTCAAAATGAGTTCATCAATGGTGAGGTAACGGGATTGTTTAAGTAAATTGAAGTACCGAACAAATTACAGAATGCGTATTGAGTTTTGCCCTTTCGGCCACGTGGAAATTACCATAATACAAGGGATCTCACGTGTGACAAGTAAAGCATCGATAAGGGCTCCACAAAATGAAAGGCTTCAAAATCAAAAGCAGTGTTGTTTCCACGAAAAAGGCTGCGAAATCGAAAGGAATATTTTCATGGAGAGCATTTTTTCCACCGTGTATCTTAGAGAGCTGGTATTTCTTTGGGTTTTCTGAAACATTATGTTAAACCTATGTAGACAAAATACACGCTGATATGGTATAAACCATATGTGTGTACTTGGCTGGAATTTTAGTATCATGAAAAAAATTAATGAACAATCAATTTCATGTCAACATCACGTTTTATATTCTTTGAATTTATAGCCACTATTTTTTTTGTTTTGTGAATATTTAAACGCATTATGTTTGTTTAAGTAGTCTTAATTTACCCTTAAATTGACTGATGTGGACACTCTAAACCCCGATTTCCAAACAAGACTCCCAAAACTTCCCTTAATCCACCAACATTTGTAGAAAGTGTGTTGAATTTGTTATTTTTTTAATTAAATTTTTGAGTTTGAGTTTCAATCAAAGTCTTCTTCTTTTTTTCTTTTGTTTTTTTTTGAGTAGAATGACGAACATTTTATTTCATTCATTTAAATTTCGTACATCATTCTGGATAAGATGATAAATATGGCCGAAGTGAGTTTCAACCCCTACAATCCCATCTTGTTTTGATAAAGCTTTCTGTGCGAATGCGTGGTCAATTTATCTAAAGAAAGATGTTGAATTTGTTTCAAATTATCTCATTAAGGCCATAACAATTGCGGGTATATAAAAATATGCTAGAAAAGTTCTTGCAGTTTTAATTTGTCACACATCACGCATCATTGTTCCCTGTATCTCACACTGTTGTGAGGTGGCATGCCTAAATGCACATGATGCGGTGCCACATTTAATCTAGCCTATGAATGGCTCAGCTCAAATCTAGTCTACCTGTATTCGATTCATGGCACTAACAGGCAGGCTGTGAGTTTGACTTTGAAGTGCTTGACTAGGGCCCAGTTGTATATATTTCAAATCTGAACTGTGGGGATCATAGATAGAGGTGGCAAGCGGGTGGGTGGGTAGGATTTGAGTTTGGTTGTTTCAAGTCTTAGATGCATCAAGTTTTGGGTATGTTGGATTTCAGGTTCATCATGTTTCAGTTTTATTGGTTTCAATTATATCAAGTTTTGATTTATTGAATTTTAAATATGTTAGATTTCTAATTTTTCAGGTTTTCAATTCAAATTTTAGATTTTTGGAATTTGAATTTTTGATTTTCAATTAATCAAATTTTAGATCAATTAATTTTAAAATCATTTCCCGTTTAAATTATTTGAATTTTTTGTTATTTTAATTACAGACTATTAATTTTTTTGATTTGTAATAATTAAGTCGAATGGAATTTTGAATAAATTAAATGGATTTATTAGGGTCGGGTTGGTTTTTCTACCCCTAATCATAGAGTAGAGGAGTTTGCGTGGAGAAGTTTATTCTTGGAATATACCAGTTCTTTCAAGCATTTGGCGTCACACATCGTGGTTCCATAGGCACGATGATACTTTATTTAACCTTTTTTTTTTTTTGGCTCTATAGAAGCACTATGGCTCTCCAACTAGGTCAACTGGTGGAACTCGACACATCAAATGTGAAGCCAATGCCTCCATTTTCAGCCATTAAATCTATAATACTAGAGGCATTTAAATTCGAGTCTTGGTTAGAACCTATATGAGGCACTATCTAGGTTCTCACCGAGGCATACTACAAGTTGTAAGGGAATAGCTATTAAATTGCCCTGGTGGTACCAGGCGTTCGTGGCCTTGTGGGGACGTTAGAAGTTCGACTCTCAACCTTTTCAAACTCTCACAATACGTCCGATTTGAGGTGCTTGCACCTCTAGGGTGTTTTGCACGCCCTATGATGTCTTTGGTCCACCACCCCCATATCCTCTAACACCTGACAAGCTAATAATAAACCATTACTGTGTTAAAAAAGAAAAAAAGAAACGCTGGAATATAGACAAATTATCACCTTTGCTTTTTCAAGGGTCACATTGCAGTTGGTGAAGGAACAGAAAAAGCACTATGTATAAACGATTTGAATTGCCTAATCATAGCGAATCTTTGACGCAAGTGGGTACGCGAGGAAGTATACGGTGCATAAATGGTGGGAGTGAGGGGAACAAAATGACGGAGATATTGTTTTTGTACATAGGCTCAGGGAGACCACTAGTTTCGCAGATGCTTTAGTTAAAAATGGGGGGCTTGTAGAACGACGAACTTGGTAGCTTGGTTGCAGGTATAGGAGTTTTGCGGGGTTATCAATCTGTC
This sequence comes from Bruguiera parviflora, assembly GCA_019804595.1. Lineage (NCBI taxonomy): Eukaryota > Viridiplantae > Streptophyta > Magnoliopsida > Malpighiales > Rhizophoraceae > Bruguiera > Bruguiera parviflora. Next base: position 9,515,526 of record CM034051.1, on the reverse strand, counting down.
GTTAAAGTCCTTTTCTTATTACCCCGTTTTTTATTGTTCTATGTTTTGCTTTCAATTGGTTTATACATTTTTGAGAAATCTTCATAAAATGAAGATAGAAATCGAAGCTTTGCTTTCGATTCATGCTTTGGCGTGGAAAAACCGAAGAATGATAGGATTTTCAGTTCAATTCGGTCAGGAGTCATTCTTGATCAAAAGCTCAAATATCGATCAAAATCATGAAGAACCGTTAGACACCGAGAAAAGGGTCCAATTGAGTCACAAACTGAGTAAAAAAAAAAAATTATAATTTGATTCCTAAATTTTGTCAAAGATTATAATTTTACTACTCAAAATTTTATCTACACTAGCATTTAAGTGACAATCTTTGTTTATACTTGTGATTAGTCATTAGACTAAAACTTAATTGGTAAAAATTTAATCTGTACATTTTTTTCTTTTAGTAATGAATAAGTATAATACTTTTATACATTGATGATTTATAATTTATTAAAGATGACCATTAATATTACTACAAAGTTATTTTATTATGATCAAAGGATCACAAAATAAAGTTATGAAAACTTTTTTGTGAATGCAAGGATAAAATAGTTTATACTTAACATTTTCATAACTCCACAGTATAGAAAACTAATGCAACCAGTTGCATTTTTTTCAAGTCTATTGTTAATATGTAATTATTTATAATATTATATATATAATTCTAGTTTAACTTTAATTCAACTAGGTAAACCAATTAATTCTCAGTCCTCTAATATATTTGGTTTGATGGTCGGTTTGATTCAGGTAATACTGATTAATTGCTTGGCTTTAATCTCATTTTTTGACTATTCATTTTCGTCTTTTATTTTTTTTTAGCAGTTCTATTTTCTTAATAAACATTAAAGCATAAAGCATATACACACACACACACATTCACTATGACTGCGCTAGTGGGACACTTGTTATAATCCTTCCGAACCATTCTGACTTTTTTTTTTTTCTTCTTTTGTAGAGTTCAGTGTACACAAGTTGTACAGCTTGATATCATAAATTTTGCCACATTTTATTGGCATTATCCCAGTTATGATCATTGTTTAATTTGACTTATCTGTTAGATTTTTTTTTCTTAAAAATTATATTAAAGATATGAGTTTGCGCATATTGTGCATTGGAGTTCATAATGATAAAGGCACTAAAGGCCTCTATAATGATTTGATAGGGTCCTATAAGTGGGAAAAAAAGAAGAAAAGACTGCCCATATTTCGTGGATGATGAATATAGGCCAAATTAAGGTTGTAGAGCTTGACATAATTACCAATTTGAAACATTAGCAGATAAGCACTAGTTTAGCACTCTCATTCGTTCATCTAAGTCATGCAATCTAATTAAAGATTATAGAATCTTATGCATTAACCAAACTTGACTGAACTATAGAATCTATGAGTTTCATCTCGTGATAACTTCTTGCATTGGTATGAGATTTCACCATAAACTATAACCAACACTTGGGATATATTGAATTTTCTATGGGGAAATTAAAGAAATATTTACAGTGACATTATGAATGGTAGGTGGAGTTATTGTCTTATTGGAGAGTGCAGTTCTGTTTCTTGTTCCCGTTCTCATTGTTTACCCTCTTATTAATCAGTATAACTCTAATTATGATTGCAGTACCAATGGCCACTTGTTATTTATTTATTTATTTGTTTGACTTAAGAATGTGACAAATATGTTTCATGCTGATAGTGGTAGCGATGATTCTAAAGATATCCTTCCAAGCTGTTTTTCTTTTTCTTCTTCTTCTTTGTTTTTTTTAAATTTTTTTTTTTCATAGTGGAACAAAGATTTAAAATTTTAAATGACGAGGTTGTAAAATGCTGGTTTGTTTTTGGTCGTCATTTAAATTTTATGTACCATATTATATATGTTCTTAGAGTGATTGCACCAATGTTTGTGGCACAATTTGATCCTTTCTCGTATATATATATATATATATATATATATATATATATATATAGATGGATGGGTAGATAGATATAAGATCTGGTTCTCATAATTCATACCTTTATGTGACTAACATCAGCAAAAATGAATTTTTAACTTCCCAGTTTTGGACATTGTAGGGGATATCCCAACATCTCGGTGAGTGTTTAGTGACCAGTTAGGTGATTCATTAAATAAACATGTATTATACGAAAGGGAGTTGCAACCAATCCAATTGGATCCTTTGAATATTCATCAACAAATATATTGCATTCATCGGCTTGGTTTCTGCTTTCTCAATCACTTTGAGCCAAGTCCAGGCCGATGCGACTTGAAATAGAAAAATTTGACATTACTTTTACTTTCAATGAGCTGTTTTTCACTGGAAATTCTATTAACGAATAGAGGGGGGGGGGATTAGACTTTTTGAGTCTATATAATATTGATTTATATTCATTGAATAAGCCCGACAATTCTTTCCTAGCTTCCATTCTTCTACCCATAGTTTCTTGTATTTATGTGAATATTATTTGTGTAATACTAATTTAATTCATTCAATACTAATCCTTATTTTTTTTTTTATTTTGTTTATTATTTAATATTGTTTAATTGCATGAAATCATTGATGATCACTCCTAATAGTTTAGCTAATTTCTTTTTAAAGTGCAAACTAATTTGACTTGAAAAGGAACGCATGCTAGTATATCAGGAAAATATGAATTATATGATAAGCATGTCTAACAATAAATAGGCATACCTTTTTTTGGCTATACATAACCAATTAAGGTCTCCCTTTCTTTACAAGAACATAGAGATTATAAAGACACAGATTAACATGAACATGACACGATAACTTGAATTGCCACTCTCAATAGTTATAGTTTATATTTTAGTCTTTCGACTTGCTGGTTGTTGCTTGTTTGATTACTTCCATTCATCACCTTCTCCTACAATAATAACAAAATCTTTCAATAAACAAGAAATTGCTTAAGAAAATAAAGAAAATAAAAAAACAAAGAAAGCAATGCAATACTAATGCAACAAAAAAAAAAAAAAGAAATTCACAGTGACCTATTTCAATAAAAAAAAAAATTTGGTTCATTGATAAGAATATTATCTCATATAACATAAAAGAATATTACAGAAAAAATAATTTTTTTAAATAACAAAATTAAATTAATTAAGAGATTAGAAGATTAAAATGAAAAAGATAAGAAGTGACAGTAAGGATAAGTTAGAAGGAGTGAGAATATAAGAGAAAGAGAAGAGAGGTGAGAAATTACAAAAATTCAAAATTTTAGGTATCTAAGAAGGAAATGAAAATAATCAATAAGTTAGATTAGGAAATCATGTTTCAATCCTACCTCTTTTTATTTCAATCCTACCCATGTTTGCTTTTCTTTTCCTTTTGATTTGAGGTAATGGCTGGTTAGAATTCTATGCTTAATCCCATATTTATGGTGCTGAAATGTGTCATTACATGGTTATTCCTTATAGAATAATTGCACCTTATTTATTGTTCATGCATGACTGGGTTAATGAAGGTTAAGAAATTGATTAACTTATCAATTTTCTTCAAATTGGTACAAATCTTTTTTTGCCAAAAACTAAAATAGAATAAAAAATAAATGCAATTGTCACGAAACGAAAAGAATTAAATGCATACCTAGAATTCCAAATCATCGATTCATTGCTGAGACAGGGGTGAGCAGGGCGAGGAGTTCTTTTTTTGGCTAACGAGGCAGTAGGGGTTGCTGGTGGTGTAATGATATTTTGGCAAATTGCATAGTAAGTTAATTTCTGGCAAATTCATTATGATGGAAGGCCTTGGTATGCCAATTTGAAGATCAACGAGTGAGAGTAATTGATGGTAGTTTGACCATTGAGTAATTTCACAATTTTGGGTATGATATAGAATTGGTTGATTTACTGATGTAGGAAGGACGAATCACCTTGAACTATTTTAAAGAAATTCTCTTAATTAATCGCACGGATAAATTTTTCATTGATACTCAGTAGTTGAGTATAGTGCCTGTGTTAAAGTAGGGGTTGCTTTTCGAATCACTCTATGGTGTGCCTCGGGGCAGTCTACAGTCCACCTGAAACCAACTTGTTAAAATTTGACATATTTCAAAAAAGAGAAGGAATAAGCTGTGCATTTTACCAGAACTCTCAATTTGTCTAATTTGAGCCATCAAATTTTAAAATCTAGATTTGACTAAAAAATAAATTTTAAAAAATAATTTTAAAGATTTTAGTTCCAATTTGGCTGAGAGAAAAAAGGTTTATATTTTATAAAGCTTTTGGTAAGTTCACCGCACTTTCCAAATTGTTTGCTTTCTGGCTAATAATCTCCCAGCTAAAATATTTTTGAGTTAAAAATGCCCAATTATGATAGTAAATATTATCAAAGAGAGAGGGGAAAAAACTGGAAGGGTTGGAGAGAGAGAGAGAGAGAGAGAGAGAGAGAGATATTTAGTGTTTTTTAGTCAAACAAAAATTGACCATGTTTTTGGTTTCCTTTTTATGTGAAAATGCATTATTTCCTAAAAATATATTAAAAATTAACAAAATATCTCAAAATAGCATATGGTTTGGAATCCTTCGTTGGTATTATGTTAAAAGAGTCATTAAAATAAGATGAATGTTTTCTTATGCATGTAGGCTTCTTATCTCCAACAATCGTTATTGCCTTTCTTACGTTAAAACAAAGATTTTTTTTTCTTGAAATTATTGCCTTTTCTACTATTTTTTTATTTCATTATAATGTAGAAATATACTCCTAAAAGGTTTCTCTCTCTCTCTCTCTCTCTCTCTATATATATATATATATATTGAGAAAAGATAAAGAGGTACATATTAATTCAAGAAAGAATGAAAAGTTAATCTATGGAAAATAATGGTTGGATGAGACTTCAGCTTGTTGTTAAAAGAAAAATAAGCTAGTAATTAAAATTGGTGTTCTCATTTATGTTTAAATGAGATCTGTTTAAGGGCGCCACCACTAATTGTATAATGTCCACATGCAAGCGAATTCTCTTTGGTATTCCATGCTTTATTCTATGCCCACTCGAGTAGACATATGAATGATTATTAATCATACATACCATTGTGTTCTCATGTATATTATTAGATTGTTTTCTTTCTTTTCATATACGGTTTTGTAATAATCCACATAATGTCGTTACATTTTAATATATTTTCAAAGACTTACTTGGATGATAGGTCCCCCAATGTTCAAATAATTTTCATATAGGTTCATGCAATCTTGCATACCCAAAAACAAAAAGTTATTATTCTTTTGCACTTCCTGCTTTTGTTTCATTGCCCATTTGCAAATGCTCCACGAAAATGGATGTAACAGAACAATCTAAAAACTGAATCAATGACACTTCAATGAAAATTGACTTTTGTTTTTGCCTTTTGGCTGTGACTTTGAACTTTGACATCGTTCTTTTGGGGTATATGGGCGACTTCATTTGTTTCCTTGCCGGTTATTACTTGAGAAATAATGCCAATGGGAGACATTTAAACTTAGTTTGTTAGCCTCTTCAAAATATTTTAATGATTAAAAATTTAAATTTTTTATCTTTAAACTCTCCTTCCCCACAAATGGTTTTGGTTAGCCCACTTGTTTTAGTTATATTTTAATTTTTACAAACTTGAGTTCGTAAATGAACGTTAATTAAAAGATTGAGATTCATTTGATCCAATTGTGAAAAAATCGATTGAGGGGGTGTTTGGACTGGGCTGGGCCGAAGAATAAATTAAGAGAACGAAAACTAGAGTGGTAAATAATAAAGACAACAGGCCCATTTTGGTTGATGATGTGCAATTAATTTAAATAGAGGTGGGCTTGATCGGCCTAGCTTCTAATTGGCCCATTTCTAAGCAAAACGCATGTGATTTAAAGCATGAGTTTTCTATAGTTTCTTAAAATTAATAAAAAATAAAAATATTCAGATCTTCTTCAGTGAAATAATAATATTATTATTTTTTATTGAAATTTTTTTATCACTAATCTTAATCATATATTAATTTATTATAAATATGGAATTAATAATTATAATATCTTAATGTCACACTTTTTATAAACTCATGTTTTGCAATAAAAAAAAAACTCACATTCTTGCAAGACTTTTGAAATAAAAAAAATATAAGATTATGGGGGGTATTCTTATGAAATAAAAAATATATTATAAGAAACTAATTTTATGATTGTTTTTTTGAATAGATCTTTATTTATTTTTTTAATATAAATTTACCAAGTCAATTTTCATCTATTTGCTCTAAAATTGTAATTTAAACAAATACCTCAACTAATGATTTTTGAGTTTGAGTACATGTACAAAAGAAAAGTAATAATTAAAATGGACTTGTATCTTTGGTAAGATTAAAAATTATTTTTTAAAAAAAATTAAATTTTTTATTTAAAATAATTAGATATATAATATGATTATTTTAATATTTTAAAAAATTAATAAAATATATAATATGATATTATTGAATTTTTTAATAATTTATTATATATTTAGTTAATTTTATTGTACATTTAAAATAATTTTAATTATATATTTAGTTATTTTTATTAAAAAAATAAATTTTAAAAAATAATTTCTCAATACACAACACTTCATTTGTATTCAATTTTTTTTTTCTATTTAAATATTTTTAAAAAAATTTTATTCAGACCATTGTCAGACGAGTACAGATTATGCTAGCATACCACGCCTCTCATGCCACGTTGTTCACACAGCAAACGACGGACACGGCCCCTGCCAAATCTGCACCGTCGCCTACCAGCACACGATTCCATCCATCAATTTCTCTCTAATTATTACCAAATGCTTTTGCACACCAGATTCCTGCTCAAACAGTGGCAATTTCGAAATTTCATGCCGTAACTACTAAGCGTCTCTCATTGTACCACACGGGCGCCTTCTGCGAAACCAACCCAAGAGCTTCTCTCTCTCTCTCTCACTCTCTCTCTCTGAACTCGATCTGCGAAAATGGTGAGCTCGTCATCTATTGTCGTTTCGCCAATTCACATGTCGTTTTTGATTTTCTCTCTTTTGCATCTCGATTATCACTTGGATCCGTTTCGAATCCACTTTGATTCCATACTCTTTGCAAAGTGATCTTTCAATGGTGTCAATCTCGAGCATTAGACCACATAACTGCACGGTTTTCTTGGTTTCTCGAGTCAAATGCGTGGATTCTTAAACCATTTACCGCCTGTTTGGTTGCTGAGAATCTGAGTTTCTTGACGTTTTCTCTTGTTTCTCGGCAACCAAACGAAGTATTGAATTTTTCTGAGATAGATCTTGTGTTAGTTAGGTGCTAAATTTGGATTTAGATTTATGTTAGTGGACATTGTCAGTGCCAGTGAGTGTTTTGAGTGAATTTTGGAGGTCTGTTTGGCTGCCAAGAAAGCGAGGGAAAGTTTAGAAACTCAAAGAGTGATTTGGTTAGGTTTTGATTAATTGATTTTATGATTCAAAATTTTCTTGATTTTGCGTCAATATTGAGCCTCCAGACCACGTAATTGGACGCTTTTCTTGGTTTCTTGAACTAAATGTGTGGGTTCTCGAACCACTTACGGTCCGTCTGGTTGGTTTTCGAGAATCTGAGTTCTTGATGTTTTCTCTTGTTTATTGGCAACCAAACGGTGTATTGAATTTATTTGATGTAAATCTTGTGTGTGTTAGTAGTGAAATTTGATATTTAGATTTACCTTGGTGGACATTTTCAAATTTGAGTAAATTTTGGAGGTGTGTTTGGTTGCTAAGAAAGTGAGTGAAAGTTTGTAATCTTAAAGAGAGATTTGGATTACGTTTTGATTACTTGATTTCGGATTCAGATTTTTTTTTTAAAATCTTTTTATTTTTAAGAGTTTATTTTGTAGAGCAAATGGAGATATTGAATTTTGATTGATGTGCATTAGTTGACATTGTCACTGTGAGTGTTTGAGTGAAATTTGGAGGTGTATTTTGTTGCCGAGAAAATGAGGGAAAGTTTGAAATCTTGAAGAAAGATTTGGTTTAGGTTTTGAACTTTTGATTAATTGTTTTCAGAGTCGGAGTTTTCTTTCTGTCTTTTTATTTTTAATTTTTGTTTGGAGAGCAAAAGGAGGTACTGAATGTTGATTGATTTGAGATCTGCTATTTCATTTGGAGCTGATATTATGTTTTTTTTTTCGGTGTTAGCAGCCTCTCAGACTTGAAATCAAGGTACTTGCATTCTCTTTGTTTGATCTGGTTCTATTTGTGGATTGGATCTCATTTCTCTTTATAGAGGTTCTTGATGCTTTATGTATTCTTGTTGTGTTGTTTGGATTAGAGAAAACTTGCTCAAAGATCAGAAAGAGTAAAGTGTACGGATCTACATCCGACGGAACCATGGTAAACTTTAATCCTTTTGTGGGTTTTGTTCTCTATGCTTTCTGCTATTTGTACTTGAATAGGGCAGTGAACAAGTAGATGTCCAATAAGATGCTGAAGATACTTCTATCTAGAGTAAGTTGGAGAACATGTTTGGTTTTAAACTTTTTATTTGATATGCTTGTTACTGCAGGATCCTGGCAAGTTTGTATTCAGGGACTGTTGTCATATGGAATTACCAGTCACAGGTATGACACAAATGGAAAGGATGATAGTATAGCATGCCTACATGATTTTGCTTCATTGACCTTGCACCAATAGAATTAACATGGTAACAGAATGCCAATAATTTTCAATGTGGGGACAGATGTAATCGAAGAGTGTCATGTTTGATAGGCACTTATGTTATCCGTAAAGCAAGATGGAATTGGTTCTGTTAAATATTTTTAGTATGCATCTTGTCCCAGGAGAAATGTTGCTTCTGAAAAAAATTAAATCTCATTGTAGGGTTTATCCATTTCAAAAAAGAAAAAATAATTACAAAATTCTAGTGATAATTTTTAGTGGATCTTGCTGTGTGCTGTGGATTAGGACAACTGTTAGTCTTATGGCTTTGAATGAACAAGTAATTATGCATTTGGTTCACAACACAGCCTGGTTGCTTGCGAAGTTGGCTGCAGTTTTTTGAATGCTACGACTAGTTTCAGAGCGTGATGAAGAATGAAGATTAGGGTATAGGCATTTCCTTTCCAAGTGAATACTTTGCTGAGTTAAATTAGGGCATGAGAGAATGATAATCCTATGATGTTTATGAAAGGCTCCAATTGTGTAATTCAGGCTGTTAATGTCATTCACCAATAGTGAATTTACTTTTCAGTTGAATTGTTTTTTTCACTCACGCAGAACAAAAAGGTTTATGAGTGACTAACTAGTACTAGGAAATTTTGAGTTTTGCTCTTCTATCTTGCTCTTTGAATTCTTTATTTTAGTACCTCTTCTTAAGAACAAGAATATGGTCTACAAAGATTAGATCATGTGGCAGCATAGTAATCAAAAGTCTGGTTACCATTTGTTCCACTTTGGACCATGGTTTGTGCATTCTTTGAACAGCTTATTGCTGAAATGTTATGATACCTATTATATGCAGATGGATAAAAATTTTGAGTGTTTTTTCACTTCATAGTTTCTATTCTATCTTGAAGTTTATCAAGGTTTTGCCACTAAAAAACTCTTGATCCTCCTCCAGACCATGGCTAAATCTTTTGAAGTCACTGAGTTACCAGGTATGTGATTTACCAGTTATCTATGGAGTTGCTGAATTTTGCTGTCATAGTTTTTATTTAAAAATTACTATTATGCTTTAACATATATTGTCTCTATTTTGCAGTGAGGTCAGCCAAATTTATAGCACGAAAACAGTGGGTTGTTGCTGGAGCTGATGACATGGTTATTCGTGTATACAACTATAATACAATGGATAAAGTTAAAGTTTTTGAAGCTCATACAGACTACATTAGGTGTGTGGCAGTACATCCTACCCTTCCATATGTGTTGTCATCATCTGATGATATGCTCATAAAACTTTGGGACTGGGAGAAAGGTTGGGTGTGCACTCAGATATTTGAGGGACATTCCCATTACGTAATGCAAGTGACATTTAATCCAAAAGACACCAACACTTTTGCAAGTGCGTCCCTTGATCGGACAATAAAGGTGCAATGATCATATATGTTTGTAGATATTGTGGGGTACTTGTGGTTCATTTGCACAATTGCAATGAAAATGTTTCTTGTTTCCAGATTTGGAATCTTGGTTCTCCTGACCCAAATTTCACGCTGGATGCTCATCAGAAAGGAGTAAACTGTGTTGACTATTTTGCCGGTGGAGATAAACCTTATCTAATTACTGGTTCTGATGATCACACTGCTAAGGTCTGCCTTTGATTTTTGGTTCAGTTTTATGCTCATGAATTCTTTTAATATATTTGTCTTGATTTTGGATTTCTGGGCAAGCAGGTCTGGGACTATCAAACCAAAAGTTGTGTCCAGACACTTGAAGGCCACACACACAATGTCTCTGCAGTTTGTTTTCATCCTGAACTTCCAATAATAATTACAGGTTCTGAGGATGGAACAGTTCGTATTTGGCATTCGACAACTTACAGGTAATCTTATTTTCATAGAAAACTTGCTTTGTTGTGTGGTTTATGTGGCTGTGGGTGTATTTGGTCCTTGAACTTTATTGAAAAAGTTTATTTTGTATTTACTTTGGGACATATTTATGCATAATTAAATGAAAGTGACACTTGAACCTTTAGATTAGTTTGAATCTTTGTAAATTGGTGAAAGTCTTGTGCACTTTGGACTGTTTATGTGTTAATCATGTGCCTTAGATTTTAAGTTTTATTCTGTGGAACTTCAATAAACCTTTGGCTATGTGATGACATGAGGTTGTGTTATCATTCAAAATAACTCCACTCTTTATATTAAATGAAATGCAGGATACATGCAACTTTTTTCAGTTTCTTTTGTTTGTCTATTTTTTTTCTATTTTATGTGAAGCATGTGTACGATTGTATCTTTCTTTTATCTTTGTTGGATTGTGAAATGTCCTTCATTTTCAGGCTTGAGAACACGTTGAACTATGGTCTTGAACGTGTTTGGACTATTGGATATTTGAAAGGCTCTCGGCGGTAAGTGTCTTGCTTACGGCTTATTTGAAAAAATTATTGTTGTTGTTACTGCTGCTGCTGCTATGAGGATAGCATTCCTAGTTTTTGTTGTTGGTGATCACTTAGTTATTGTCAATTTGACATTTTTGGCTAATTCGGGACACTTTGAATTTTCACTAATTAAAAATTGATGTCAAACCTAGAATTTCCCACTTTTTATTTTTATTTTATTTTGCATGAAATTTGTGCAGCTGAGGTAGGCAACATAATATTTCTGGGCTGGTTAATCAGCGTAATAATTAAATTAGGTTTAGTTAGTGGCAATGTAAAAATTTTTTCTTAAATATTATTGCAAGTGTGAGTTTGACTACTGTTAAGAAATTGAAGATGGCTATTGTTGTTTTTCATAGCTGCAGCTCTTTGTCTATTGATTTGAAGTTTGTTAATATATGTCATTAACCAAAGATTGTCTGTACTGGGGAATGGGCAAATGAGGTCTGCTTTTTAGCTTACATCATGCATCATTTGCCAAACATATAATGAGATTACTCCTAAGTTACCTTTTTATTTTGAACTCTCTCTTTTTTTCCATTGCAAGTGAATGAAAATCCATGTTTCTTTAATGTTGTCAATCATAGTCTACCCAGTATCTGCTACCACTTAGAGATTTATGTCTTCTTTCTTGTTAACTATGACTGAAAGTGGGATGGCCATCTATTTATCTATGCAGGATAGTTATTGGTTATGATGAGGGAACCATTATGGTCAAAATTGGCCGAGAAGAACCTGTGGCCAGTATGGATAACAGTGGAAAGATTATATGGGCCAAGCACAATGAAATTCAAACTGTGAACATTAAGAGTGTTGGAGCCGATTTTGAGGTTTTGACTCAATTAGACAAACTCCTGTCTGACCATGTGCATTTAATATTGAAGTAAATGATTCTTTGGGTTGATGTGACATTTTGTGCCTGATGTTTCAGGTTACCGATGGAGAAAGATTGCCTTTAGCAGTTAAGGAGTTGGGAACTTGTGACCTTTACCCGCAAGTGAGTGCACAATTTTCTGATCTCTTTTGCCATATATTCTCTGTATGCATTCTTTTGTCCAACTAAGAAATCCTTTTTGGTCCTCAAGGCTGTTTGTAACTTGTTCTGCTTATAATAGAAACATGATATCAAAAGCCCTAGACTGTATAATTTTGTTGATAATTATTTAGAAATTTATTATAGGTATGAACATAGTGTTAAAATGTTTTGAAGGATATAAGTATGAAGTTGAGTTAAGATAAATTCTTCATGAGCTTGCTTGTCATATGAAAAGTTAAGTAGAGGAGCAATATTTGTTTTTTTTCCCCTTTCTGTTTATGGTGTGTGATATCTTTGGATGTGTGTGCACAGCATGCATACTGGCTTAAAAAAACAGGGCATCCTGGTGCATGAGGCTTTCATGTTTGTGGGGTTTGGGGAAGGGTCAATGTATGCAGCCTTCCCTTTGTTTTTGCAAAGAGGTTCTTTCTAGGATTAGAATCCGTGACCACTAGGTCACAATGGAGAAACCTTTCCATTACACTGAGGCTTGTCCCAGTGCATGCTGGCTTATACCCTGCTTTATTTGATTTTCCCAGAGCTTAATGCACAATCCCAATGGTAGATTCGTTGTAGTTTGTGGAGATGGGGAGTACATCATATACACAGCTTTAGCGTGGAGAAATAGGTCATTTGGCTCAGCTCTAGAATTTGTTTGGTCCTCAGACGGAGAATATGCTGTTAGGGAAAGTACATCAAAGATCAAAATTTTCAGTAAAATTTTCCAGGTTTGTTCTCTTTCTTAGTTCACTTGTTCTGTACCTGTTAATCAAAAGTAGAAAAAATTCCATATCCTATTTTCTTCGTAAAGAGAAATGGATATCAATCAAGTTTTAACTCCTCTGTTGGCTCTGCATTTTGGCTATTACACTTATAATAAAAGGCACAAGTGGGTTTTTAAAAGGGAATAAACTTCAATTTACTACTTTTAGGGTAGCCAAGCATGTATTCCTGTCTTGCAAGTACTTCTAATTGTAAAATTATTTACTTTCTTCCAAATATCTTTAATGTGGTATCCTTTTATTAATGAGAGTTGAGGGTTTTACCCTTAACTTCACTGATTCACAGTCATAAATTACACATAGAGCTTGGGGGAGTTTGGGGGTTCATACCCCATCTCCCTCAAATTCCCACAAAATGTGGGTTTTAATTCTGATGTACCAATAAAAATCACATACCATTTTGTGTGGGAAATGGAGTTAAGGAAAGTGACTTATTTCAGGAAAAGAGGAGTGTCCGACCAACCTTTTCTGCAGAACACATCTACGGAGGAACTTTATTAGCTATGTGCTCAAATGATTTCATTTGTTTTTATGATTGGGCTGAATGCAGGTTGATTAGGAGAATTGACGTTACAGTGAAAGTAAGCACACTTTCTCTGAATATCTTCCCCTGTGAATTTACTGTATTTTTCTACCATTCCATCATTCATTAATGCTGTTTTTTTTTTTTTTCAATATTTCAGAACCTTTATTGGGCTGATAGTGGTGATCTAGTGGCAATTGCTAGTGATACATCATTTTATATACTCAAATACAATGTGAGTACCTTGTTAGATTGTCCCCCCTTCATACAAGTTGTTGTGACCTTCAAGTGTTGACTTCATTAATTTCTCCTTATGAAGTTCAATTGAATGCTTTGTTGTTGCAGCGTGATGTAGTGTCCTTGTATTTGGATAGTGGAAGGCCTGTGGACGAACAAGGTGTTGAAGATGCATTTGAACTTCTTCATGAAACTAATGAACGTGTAAGGACAGGATTATGGGTTGGGGATTGTTTCATTTACAACAATTCCTCCTGGAGACTTAATTATTGTGTTGGGGGCGAGGTATCTTTCAATTTTTACTCCTTGGTTCAAAGACTTCCTGTTCCTAGATGTTGAAACTTTCCTTGTGTTTTTAGATACCATCTTCAGAACTAACCCTTATTCTTCAGGTAACCACTATGTATCATTTGGACCGCCCAATGTATTTGTTGGGTTATCTTGCTAGTCAAAGTCGGGTGTATCTAATTGACAAAGAGTTCAAGTAGGTGATCTTTTCTTAGATGTTCCAAGATGTGTGCTATCTTGTTTATCATTATTAACCTTTGTATGCCAATTTCCTCTCCTATGTTGTGATGCAGCGTTATGGGATACACTCTACTTCTTAGCATGATTGAATTCAAGACTCTTGTAATGCGTGGTGACCTTGAAAAGGCCAATGAAGTTTTGCCATTAATTCCCAAAGAGCATCACAATAGGTAAGATGATGTTTGTACTGCAAGTGGCTACTTAGGATCTCTATGTTTCCTTCAATTTTGCATATGTATACCTTCAGATCCATTATTTAAAACACTAATTTAAATACTTTGGCAAGGAGAAAGAAAGTGGAATGGAAAACAGCATAGGTTTTCTTTGTGGATCTATTACAGAATTCTTGCTTCTTATTGACAAATGAACTTAAAGGTTAATTTGTTCACTGGATTGCTTGAGAAGTATATTTTTTATAGCATTCATATATTCTGGATTATCTTTCAATTCATGAAATGTGCATTTGGCTTTCTTGTGTTTGTAAATGTTATGCCATTTACTTAAATTGTGAACCTTGAGTATTGATGTGTTTTTGGCATTTTAATGGATAATATGCTTTGATGGCCAGTGTGGCCCATTTCTTGGAATCACGTGGTATGGTTGAGGAAGCTCTGGAAGTAGCTACCGATCCTGATTACAGATTCGAGCTAGCCATACAGCTTGGTAGGTTAGAGGTTGCAAAGGTATGTTTGAGAGATGTCAATGTTCAATGGCTTTTTGCTAGTCATCGGAACCCCAATTTATATGGTGCCTAGGCAATTCTTATTTCTTTCTGTCAATTTGTAACTTTGTTATTGATATCCATATCTTTGCTTCTAGGAAATTGCCACAGAAGTTCAGAGTGAGTCTAAGTGGAAGCAATTGGGAGAATTAGCCATGTCTAATGGAAAGGTATTATGCTGCCTTGATGGAGCTTTGCTTGCATGGGTTGATTGTTTCTCCACTGTGCAATCTTCATTGCAGCTATTTTTGTCTGATATCCTAGATATGATGGTTTATAAAGGGCTGCAGTGTTAGGCAATGACTGGGAGTTTCCTTAGATCTTAAACTCAGTAGTGTTTGTACTGTTTACCAATCAACAGACGGTTCCTTCAAATAAATGATGAATCTTTTAGCTTTGCAAAACAAAAGATGGAAATAAGCAATCAATTTGAATTTCAAATCATTCACTTGCTTTAACTACTCATGCCATGAATTGTTTTATTTCAGCATCTTCTTTATTGAAACTCCCAATTAAATAATTAACAAATTCTTTGGGTGCTAATTGATGCTGATGTTTCTCATTTTTCATGCTTTAAGTCCTCCGTTGCACATGTTGGTTACTTATTTGTGCTAGTGCCTCTGTTTCACATATTTTCCTTCCTATTCATGATTACATAGCTTATATATTATGTATCTGCAGTTGGAATTGGCTGAAGAATGCATGAAGCATGCTACAGATTTGAGTGGTTTATTGCTGTTATATTCTTCTTTTGGAGATGCTGAAGGGATATCAGGACTTGCATCCCTGGCTAAGGAGCAAGGGAAGAACAATGTTGCATTCCTATGTTTGTTCATGTTGGGCAAACTTGAAGAGTGCCTCCAGCTGTTGGTGGAAAGGTAATTGTGTTTGGTTACTTTCGCATGAGATCAGGCATATGCCATCCTGGTTGTAGACACTGAAGCATTCTTTTTGCAGTAATCGAATACCTGAGGCTGCTTTGATGGCACGGTCTTATCTTCCAAGCAAGGTTTCAGAGATTGTTGCAATTTGGAGAAAGGACCTCAGTAAGGTATGTCAGAATTCCTGTGATCTTGTGTTAGCCCTATCATTCTTTGTTCCCTTTCTGGTTTTCCTTGTAATGGGATTAATCTCCTATTGGTTGTTGTGTGGGATTTCAGGCAACTAACTCCTCTAAAGTTGATAGCAAATTAAAAATGATTTGCATTCAAGTAAAAGTTGTTTTAGGTTTTCCTTCATTTGTAGTTTAAAATTGTCTTTTTGACAGAAGTAAATCTTCCAGTTCCAGCTAAGTATGATTTTTGATGGTGTGTGTTTTATATTATTTGCACAAGCATTGCTTTTCTTTTGGAAGAGAAAAAGCCACACTTTTTAAAGCTTTGGGCATATGCATTTTTTGATTGTTGTACTTGTTTATAGATTAATCCAAAAGCTGCAGAATCTTTGGCCGATCCTGAAGAATATGCAAATTTGTTTGATGACTGGCAAATTGCCCTGTCTGTTGAATCTAAAGTTGCAGAAACAAGGTGTTGTTTCAAAGTTATGTGTTCATATGGTTACACACGGATTAAGTTTGGAACTGAATGGCAATCTCTGGATGCACTCACTAATTGCTTCCTAATAATTGCTTTGTAGGGGTGTTTATCCTCTTGCGGAGGACTACATAAACCACACTGATAAGCCTCACACAACTCTTGTGGAGGCTTTCAAAAACATGCAAATAGAAGAGGAGAAACATCTTGAGAATGGAGACTATGAGCATGAGGTGAATATGGATTTTTTGTTGCTGTTATGTGTATAATGCATTTAGTGTTTCTAGTGGATTTATGTTTATTTGAACCTGGTGAGCTGCTGTAAATGAATTATTATTATTGCTGCAATTTGGTTCTAGCAACCTTTTTTTAATTTTCTTTCCTCTTTCTTTACTGGCATGCTTTGTGTCTATGCATCAGACTGCGGATGAGAATGGAGAAGAACAGAATCCAGCTGAACAGAATGGGGAAGAAGGGAGCCAAGAGGAAGTTGTTGTGGTGGATGCTGATTCTACAGATGGTGCAGTTCTTGTTAATGGAAACGAGGCTGAGGAAGAGTGGGGTACAAATAATGAAGGAAACCCCTCAGCCTAAAAGCAGTTGGTTGGCCAGTGTGAAAATCCCAATTTTGTCTCTGGTGATTAATTGATCCTAAAGTGCCATCCCTGGCTCCTGTTTTCACTAGTTATTTTTACCACTAGAAAATTATCAGTTTTTGGTTTCTATTTTTTTCCCTGGTAACACGGAAGTCAAAGGTCTAAGGCAGGACAAGTTAATTCTAATTGGTGATTTGATTTTGATTTGTAACCAACGGTCGTCCTGTTTCTTTGCTTTTGAAAAATTGTGTCGGCATCTAACATATGACAGTTGATATTAAACTCCAAGATAAGTTTCCATCAACTTTTGTTTGCAGTGAATTGTTTCTTCTAATTCAATCTTCATTTTCATACTAGTGTAATATGTACATGGCAGTTAGCTGGTGGTTGAAATATTTAAAGTGTCAGACGTGGTGCAATAAACTGTTTGCCAATCCTTGCCTGCAAATTAGCACTCTTTTGTTATCAATTTTTTGACTTATCTATGTTCTAACAATTTGGAATTGTAACTTGGCTTAATGCTTGAGGTGTTGCCATTGACTCGATATTATCAAAGTTTGATTGGAGTTCTTTGGTTTTCTTGTCTGCGTTTCATATAGTCTAGGTTGGCTTAAATGATAATTTTAAGGAAGAAACTTTGCGTTTTGATTTCTTTTGTTTATTAAATGACTTGGTTTCTGATATCCAGGTTCTTCCTGCTTTTCTACGCCTCTTTGTATGCAGTGCTGACACCACATCACTAGGCTTTCTTCGGGACAACCAGTTCCAGCCGTGTTTGTGTTTTATACGAGGTGAGCAAAGCATCTTTGAACGAAGAAGCCGAACATGTTGAGATGTAAAACAAGATTGAACGGGGTACTAGCCAAAGTGATCACGATGTTGGGCACAAAATTAAAAGTCATTCTTCACAGAAGAAACGATGTTTGGACTCGTATAATTAGGTGTTTTTTGTAGAGTGCGGTGTTCGGTGGGCGTATCATGGATAGAGAATTTTGGCCGCATTTGTTTGTGAGTTGTGTTTGTACCACTCGCGCAGCTGCGAGTGCGGACATAAGTAGAAGTAACGGTGATGTTTTTATTTGATATTTAAGCATAGCATGGGCTTTTTCTCTTCTTTGCGGGACAATGGCTGTGGGAGATGTGCCTTGTATACGACGAAATACTAATGTAAAAGTCATCTAATGCATTAGAACTAAAACTTAAAAAAGTCACCCATGTGTAGTTTCGATTATAATATTACTACAGCATCCGTTACAAGTTCGCCACTCGCGGAGAAAAGCCTTAACCGACAAGTTTGTGCGGATAAACATCAAGCCGATCCGCAATCCCATGGGCCGCGAGGTTTAAGCAAGAATGGAAGGCTGTCTAGAAGGTCTATGAATACCCAAGGTTCATAATAGTGTCGGCTCGAACGATTTTTGCGGGCTCAGCCTTAGACGCCCGGCGACCGGAGTCCACAAATTGACATGGGAACCACCCCAATCGCTGTCAACAAATCCTTGCTCTTCCCGATGACTGCCCTCGGAACTCCCGAAACTCACAAATCTCGACCAGGTTCAGACTTCTTGTTGAATGTTCCCTGTGATTCTTTGTTCGCGGTTTGACTCTGTTAATTGTTGCTGTTGTTGCTACCAGCCCCCGGAACGCCTGACGTCCTTGGCAAGCATTGTCAATGCGTCACCATCAAGGCAACAGGAGGGCGGTAAGTTCAAACTTCAAACAACGGTGTTTTGGGTGGGATATCGTCGGACGGGTCCCTGACCAAACATATTAGAATTTACAAAGGATTCAGAGTCAGCCGAACTTTGATGTGTTTAGACTTCATTCATCCAAACATATTAGAATTTAACTGGTAAGTACCCGTCTAATAAACAGTTTCAAGGAGTCAGAAAATTCTATTTGTTATGCAATGATGAAAAAGAAAAAATTAAAGAACTCTTCTTTATTAATACAACTAAATAAAAAAGAATAACTTCATACAAATAATTAATCAAATTAGAAAATATTTCAAAATTCTTTTAAATATAAAAATCTTATAATTTAAATACATGTATTAATATTTATTTACTTTTGAAGAACTTTAACAACCTTTATTATGGGTCTACTAACAGCACACCAAATTAATTTATAGTTTTTGATGGATAACATTTTGTATCAAAAACCATCCCGTTGGATTAAAAAAAAAAAAGAACATAGAAAATTCCCCCAAGACATGCACAGTTTGGCATACAGGACCCTTCAGACCCAAAAGGAAAAAGAAATACTGCAGCCCACACTTACCGAATTTACCAACTAGGCGAGCCCATTTAGTTTATTACGAAAATTGTCTATTGTTTTTCAAGTTTTTATTTTTACTTTTTAAAATTTTTTTATGGGGCACATTTGTGTTTTGCCTCCCGAGCTACAAGTACTCATTAAATCAGCAACAATTTAGTCAGCCTCACCAGATTTTCAACTGTCAGTCAATCCAAGGCACAACATATAGTATAATCCTAGTCACGAAGGAAGCCTATTATCTATATAAAGTTCATCCAAAACCAGTTAGTTTAAGAATCAAGCAAACGAAGGGTGCCAATCCTATTTCTTTGTAAGTCAAGTTAGTCCAAAAAGAAACTTCAAAGAATCAAGCAACTTAGATCAAGAATGGAAGGGCTCTATGTAACGGGTCACGGTCAAGAAAAAGGGAGAATTTGGATTTATGAACGAGTGTACTGCACTTTTTGGAAAGAAGGTAATTACCGTGACCGAGTGTTATCAGAGTTTATCTCTCCCGCCATGGGATCTCAATTTGGCGCAGAATATCGAGAACTTCTAATTTCACCGGTTTAGTGTATGTCCAAGAACATCGACAAGAAGAAGTTTGATAAATTCGGTGCGAGAAAATGTAATGGGTCGCTTAGATTTTATAAATGAATGTACTGCACACCAACAGACTGTTTTTGGGGAAAAGGTAATTACTCCGTGACATGTAATTTAGGAGGAAAACTCGTGCCAAATGGACAGCTTCTAAGACCACAAATTCAAGGTTATTTATAAACAAAATGTAAAATGGTAGCACTGGAGACTACTGTTTGAATTACAATTATTATCAATTTCTTTTTTCAAACGTACTGCAGCAGACCAGAAAGACTTACAAACAAACCACACAAAAGCCTAGCCAAGTTTCTCGAGAACAAAACAGCTAGGAAGATAGAGCTTGGATCCAAACTGAAAAACAAGCCACAGCAGCTCGACAAGCAAATGAATGCATTGCTGAGATCCCTCAAACTGGATATGCAGTTGGAAGGGTGTCATTTATCCCGCAGTTGCTTTCGAACGAGGGTACGAAGAACTCCGTTTATTTTTGGACGCAGCAAATGAAAAACACAACAGATGACAAAGATTTTAATAGAATACCAGTGACGCGCTCCATGAGAAGAACCTGCAAGTCAAAGAAATCCACCACTTAGAAGTCAGAAAAATGGACACGAACAATCGATATGCAAAGAACAGCATCATCACTTGGTTTATTATGGACAATAAAATTTACGTTTACAAGAGGTCTATTGTGCTTCCTTTTGATCTGATTCCATGCCAAGACCATGCCCCATCAGTCTAATACTGGAATTAATTGCTTCAATCACCAAAGTTTAGCTACTGGTAACATGATAATGATTTTATGGGGTGAATGTTTCTGGATATGAATGCTGGTTGTGAGCATTTGAACTGAATTAGTATACAAACACTATAAAAATGATTAGCATCTAGCATTGCAAAAGGTACCTGCGTCATAGTTACATTAATTCCCTCTCTTACAATAGGGAATAAAATGGAGCCTTGACTTTGTGCTTCCATCGAGATTTGTCTCCCACCAGTTTTTTGAGCAAATGATAGGAATGCGCTCTCCGCTGATGTTGAAATCTATTGAGATCCTGCACAACTTAGGGCAAAAAAGCACGGAGATTTTCATCAGCTTAGGAAATGGTAAATCCTGAAAGCAGATACTTCCCAGCGCAGACAAGTTTTCCAAATGCAATTCTTTAAGATCTGGAAATGGGAGTTCATTCTGTTGCACTGCACCACCGATCACATTTGTCAACTTTGGGCAACCAATTATTTCAAGAATTTCCAGGGCACGAGCATGCCCAAGCCAGGTAAGGACTTCCAGTTCCTTGCAGTCATCAATCTTTATATCACGAAGGTTTTTGAAGTACGATTTAGGACTTAATGAAGTTTCCTGGAATGTAAACGTTGCATGGCACTTAATAATATGAAGCTCCTTTAGATTCTCGGCTGATGCAATCGATCTTAGGTTTACTTCATTGGATGCAGCGGATGTTGATTCTGGACTGTTAACGGCGTGACATTCTGTGATCAGAATGCTGTGTGTGTTCTTCAAGTGACTGGACTCTACTAATTTTTTGAGAGCAGGAATGCTTCTTACAGTGATTCCCAGATCCCGCAATCTTTGCAGCCCGTGCACTTCATTCAACAAGCCCATGAGTTCCAGCGGCGAGGTGCTGCTTCCTCTCTGGTTCCTTCGTCCCACGCTGCAATAGTACATGTTTAACCATTGCAAATCAGATAAATTTCTGAGTACGTTAGCGGCAATCTTCTCTAGTTCCTCAGTGTAACTCAAATCTAAAATTATCAGTCTCCTTAAATTCTCAAATTCTCTTGGCAACTCTTGTATGTTAGAACGTGAAAGATTAAGATACCGCAGAAAAGTCAACACCGCAATCCCACTTAGAATTGCTGGCAAAGTGCTTTCTGAAAGGTTGAGCACTTTAAGTTCTTCCTTCATAGGCTCGAAGAAGTCATTTGATATATTGTTAATGCTACAGTGCTTGAGAATCAAAGTTGAGAGTCTGGAACACTCAATTTTGTTCAATTGCCAAATTGTGGTACCCACCAATGATATCCTTTCCACCTGTGACCAGTCACGTTCCCTAGGTAATTCCTTCAGCTCCGTATTTGAGGTCGACTGCACATAAATTTTGTTCGGACTGCCTTCAGGTAAATGGCCTGAAGATATCCATCTTGCCATATTATAAATTTGAAGATGCATTTCTACGGCTGGTTCATCTTTGGAGCTCAGCAATAAATGGGCTCGCTTCAGAGTATCAAGGGCGGAGTCTCCAAGCTCAAGACAATGACGGATATCATCCTTCTTGTTGATCTTCGCCTTCAGGAATCCTTCTGCCACCCAATGACGTTTAAGTTCTTGTTTAATAATTTGGCCACCAGGGAACAGGCAACAATACCGGAAGCAATTTTGCTCTCGGCTGTCAAGGTTTTCGCAAGCACCACTTAAACATTTGTACACGCTCGATTCAGCCCCTGCGCTTTCAGGGCATTTTAACCTCTCAGTTGTTTCCTCCCACTCTGCTCGATGCTTGTTGAGCAAGTATTTACCAATTGTGACAAGGGAAATGGGTAAACCAGAACATATGTCAACAATGGTATCAGCTAGCTCAGGTTTGGTCGGACGGGCTGAAGGACCGTCATCAGTCCGCAGATCTGCATTAGGCTCGTGCATCCCTGCTTCACTCTTGAACAATTCGGTGGCGGATTGTCTATCTAACAAGCCAAGGTCAAATGGTCTTGGTGGTGGACTAAGGTTGCTCCAGATTCCTGTCATTCGGGCTGCAAATACTATCTTGCACCTGTTTTGATTACCCGGACTGGGAGAATAAGGAACTCCTATAGCTGTGAGTTTGAGTCCATCGGGTAGATTATCTAGCAAAAGGACGAAAACAGTGCGATTCAGCTTCAGCTCTCGAAGTATGGCTCCGCCCTGCACTTCTCTCGGAGTATTTGGCTCAGGTCCCAATCCCAACCTTTCAGCTATTTTGCTTTGTATGTCTTTAATGTCTCTCTTGTATAAGCAATCAACGTAGATCACCTTTTCAAATCCCCGAAGATTATCGATGAACGCGTTATTTACATTCATCAGAAAAGTGGACTTGCCAGAGCCAGGCAATCCATAGATACCAATAATTGGAGCACTTTCATCGTCAAAGAGCCGCCAAAATTCTTCAAACTTCGAGGACATGCCAGTCATCTCCACTGTGGCCAATTGAACAACTGAGTCTGTTTGATTCGGCCGTTCAAGTCCTTGGAGACATTCATCATTTAGCAGTCTTTGTAGTCGATCCCTCCTTTCACCCATTTTACTGCCCAGGTTGCAGCAGCAGTATAAATAGCAGCACAGGCAATGGCTTGGTAAATCGTTAGGACTTTGATGGGATCCAAGGATTCTAGCAAGCCTTTCCGCTTCATCTGCAGCAGACACCAGCCACGCTCTCTCTGCGTCAGAGGCGACACCATTGCTGCTCCGCCGATTCAATAGTCCAATTCCGTTTTCCAAAGTCTGTCGCTTATCTTTCAAAAAAGTATGATCTTGTTTGAGATTAGATATGTCATTCTCTATGTCTCGTGCGATACCAAAGATTGCGATGCAGCCCTGGATGCAAGGGCAAACTTGTCCGCACATTGTGGAAATCCGCATGGGCAGAGGGAGGCAGAGACAGGAACACGGAGAAGAGTGGGCAGCTTGCGGGGACGGGCAGGCAAAGTAAGTAATACACCACAAAATAGAGGACATACAAGGACGACGGTTTTCTTTTTTTTTTTGGTATAATGCTGTTTAGCCCGACTCGGTTTCATGAAGCCCATCCCATTCAACCAAACTGTTAATGTAATGGGAACAAAAAATTAAACAAAAAAAAGTATTGACAAAGAAAACTGTTGGTTGTTGCAAAAAGATAGCAGTGCTTTCCTGCATCTATTATTACTTCCTTTTTCTAAATTCTAGACTTAAATATATAAAGACAAAAATTCCCTTCAATTCTTTGTCAATTTGCTATCAGATTCCTAAGCTCTGATTGTACGACATTACAACTTCTTCTGAGCATCGGAACCACATGCAAATATGACGATCATTTCTTTTGTTTTTTCCAAGAAGAAATTCTTTTTTTTTATATATTTTTTTCGTGGAAATGTTAATGTATCTAATTTTAACTTTGTTTCTCTTTAATACGAGTGTAGTTTTTGTTTGATGGTCTAACACCATCGACTACAGGTACACTTGAATCATTGCTATTAAGAGGGCAGTAACGTTATTTAGTCTAATTGAATTTTTCAGAACTTGTACGGAAGTACTTGTGTCATTCATCAAATTAGCAAAGTGATAAAATTATTGTTAGCACTTTAGTAAATCAGACAAGTTTCCCAAAAAGTCGCTGTGTTTTAAAAGTATTACTCTCAAAAGGGTGGTATATTTCTTGGACCAAGCAATGGTTTGACAAAAGTGGTTTGGTTTTGAGGTTTTAAAAGCTATGCAGACCCGACTCTGGTTAGGTTTTGGGCCAGTTGTAGCTCTGAATCAATGATTCTGGTTAGAAAAAGTGACAATTTGACTAATTTACGATTCTGGTTCTAGTTTTAAATTGGTTCTAGTTTTGGACTGATTTTAGTCCAATTGTTCATTCTAATTGGGTTTGATCTGGTCCGATTCAAGTCAAACAATCCAGTAATATCTCTTTACAAAAAAGAAAAAAAAAAAAGAAATCAAAATTTTTATTACAGTAAAGAAAATTTTTTAATAAATAAATAGCTTAAATTTGAAGTGTTAATTAACTCGCCTTTTCTAATGATATTGCATCGGGAAACTTTGGAGCAAGTGTTTTATGAATGTGATTATGCCAAAGGTGACTGGATTATCATTCTTCGGATGCTTAATCGGGAATATGGCCCTTTAGATTCCTTCAAGGAATGCATTTATCTTTGCTAGGGACCCGCTGACTCCCAAAGAAATGGTAAAAGCTGTGCGTCACAAGGCTATTAAAATATATCAAATCTATTCCGCAGAATGCTCAAAGAAGTTGCAAATGAGGTCAGTTGCTCCTCTGCAAGGTCAACTTATTAGTTGGGTGCCGCCTGACCCCTTTGTAGTTAAGGTGAATGTTGATGGTTGTGCAAAAGGGGTCCTCTGGTATGGTGGATTAGATTAGCCCGGGATGGCTGTGGCAGCTGGCTTTATGGATTCTCTGGCTTCTATGGGATTACGACGACTATTGGAGCGGAATTTCGGGCTATTTGTGCGGCTTTATGAACAACGGGGCAACGGGGGTTTAGAAAGGTTGTTGTGGAAACATATTCCACATTTGCAATTTCCAAAATGATGGGTTGGAGATTGCTAAATCAAGATTAGGATTGTTGCTTCCTGCACAAATTGAGTGAAGGAAATTGCCGTGCAGATTACCTTGCTAATTTTGGCGTTATAAGCACTGATCCAAGTCTTGTTGGGAGTGCCCCTCCAGGTCTTGGAACTCTTCTTCATGCGGGCAAAACTGGTGTGGCCATTCCCGAGGGAGGAGTTATGTAGTTTTTATTTTGTTGATTTGTTCTGTTTTTGTTTTCTTTTCTCCTCATATCATAAAAAAATAAAAAAAATAATAATAAAAAAAAGAGCTCCGGATGTTCTCTTGCCTTAAGCTTACTATTTACTCCTTTTCTTTTACAGTGCATATCAAGTGGACAAGCTAAATCGCTTCCGATTCATCACCTGTCTCGTCAAAAGTGAAAGAACTCGTTAAATAATTATTAAGCAAGCTTGAGATTTTGGCCTCTTTTGAATTTGAAGTAAAATTTCCTTATCAGAACTTTTAACTTGACTGATAAGTGTAGAATCTTGTTAGGAAATGAGGTAAGAATTTGAACCACAATATTCATTATATGTTTCTATAATATATTTTTTAACATATGAAGCTACAACAAAAACATCATGTTTATCACTTAAATGCCAAAAAACAAAAAACATAATTAGCAAATGCATATGATGTCGAACAATTTAATCTAACAAGTGAATTAAAAGCCCTAACTGCTTTTGTGATCATAATTAGAACAATCAAATCGACATTTTTTTTTTTTTTCATTCTCATAGAATATATCAGCGATGTTAACACATTTTATGATAATAACATATATAGTGAGATAACAAACAACCCATATAGTATAGGTGATATTATTAAAAATTTTGAGAACTCACACAAATTTTAGAATATGCATCAACATTGTCACGTTTTAAAGGTAAGAATAAAATATCAGTTTTAACAAAATGCACAACAAATCTTTACTTGATAATCTATAACATTTATGAACGTTTAATATGTTAAATTCCAACGAAGAACCTGTTAGTACCATAGCAGTCAATAAGTTGGCTACTATTTAAACACATGTTAAATATTTTATGCATACATTTTATTAATAAACACATACTAGATATTTCAGTTATTAAGCACGCTAAGTACTTTTAACATAAACGCAAATTTAAACTATGACACATGCATTTTTTTTTATAGAATATCTATGTTTTGTACTTTGCAACATTCTGTCAACTTTTCAATACTTTTTCTATGGTGTATTGTAAAAACTAATTGAAATAACTTTATTTAATAAATTATATATGTTTTAAAATGTTATGAATCATGTAAGAAAATTTAAGTGTTGTATGACATTCATTAAAAACTTTAAATAGAAGAAGATAAATTTGTATATTCCATGAATTATCAATCCAATGAAAAGTAACAGCCATGTATGAATGGAATCGCTAAAAATCACTCAAATTATCAAAACAAATAGTCATGCATCCATCAAAAGGTAAAAAAAAAAGAAAAAAGAAAAGAAAGATAGCAAACACATCTTTTTCTTTATGATAAAGTTTACGTATTGTACATGTTAGTGTGGTCTCAAGTATACATTTAATAACAAGATTTAAAGTTGTTGGTTTCTAGGGCAACCTAATAAAGGGGTGAATAGGATTTACTTGTTTTGTTACTCAATTCATGCTCCGTTCTAATGTCAAAGAGTAATTACAAGATAACTAATAAAAAATAACAAAATAAGAAATGTAAATAATTAAAAGTAAAGAAATAAGAAAAGAGAAAGTGTGTATAGTGATTTATAGTGGTTTAAATTAAATTATAATAAAATTTTCATAAAAAATTAATAATTTTTCACATCTTAGCAACTCACACTATTATTTTTCACTAAAGTACTCTTACTTTTTTATAATCTTAATTTAAGTACTCTTGTTCTTTTGCAATTTCAGCATGAGTACTTTTATATTTTTACAATCTCAACTTTTCACTCTTAGAACTTTTACTCTTGTTTTCTCACTTTGATTACTTTTTTCTTTTTACTAGATATATACAATAAATAGTTCTTTAAAGTCTCTAAGTTTTTTCACTGTACTTTACAAAAGAGTTATGCTAACTTTTTATAAACAAAAACAAAAAATTAATTATTAGAAATTAATTTTTTTCAATAAAATCAATTTCTAAAATATAAACATTTATTTCTAAGATATCGGTCGACCATAACACTCTGATTGGTTAACCAACTTAAAATCTTTATGACTTTTTAGCTTTTTGTTTTCGATTATTTGGCCCCATCGGTCAATCAACTCTTATCAATCAATTGACTTGAATTCTCTGTAACTTTTATAATGTTGAAACTTTTAACTTTCCAACTACCTTTTACTGATTATAACTATTAGTTAGGTTGATAAGTTTAAATTCTTTGTAACTTTTCTCTTTATAGCTTTTTTGGAGTCCAATCAATCACAAGAACTAGTTTGGTAAATCGACCTAAATCCTTTTTTGGTTTTCTACTTCTTTTTTATTTTTTATTGGCTGATCAGTTATACTTTAGGTTAATTAATCCAATTTTTTTTTTTCATTTCTCTTTTCTTTTCCTTAAGTTGTCTAGTCGATCGTATAGGTTAATTGATCATAAATTTCTACCAATTCTAAATTTTCATGATTCTTTCCATTTTTCTTCAAGATCACTCATGATTTTACTTAATATCTTTTTATAAATAGAGATTTAACAAAAAATAACATCTTTACACTATTGTTAGCTCAAATTAAATTTAAATTTTAAAAATCTTTTCATAGTAAGTATAAATCAAATAAAGAATATCCAAATAGAAATATACTTATGTAGTAAATAATCACATCTATCAAGTATAGAAGACACATTAAAACATAAAGAAATAAAGAATAACACATGATCGTATTGAATTTAATAATCTTCCCATTGATTATAATAGTCTTACTAATCTCTTATTTTTTAATAATAAGAACTATGATTGATTAATAGGCAATAAGATGAATAAAAATACAATAACTCTTCTTAAATGTATACTCTCTACCTTGTTAATACGATCAAGGCAATAAGATGTTGATCAATCAACGAATAAGTAATAAAGTAAACGTAGCTAAATATCATTGATCATTCAAACAAAAGTAACAAAAATATTTAACACATTATTAAAGCAAACATTAAGGTGTTATAGTAACATATAAATTTCAAAGGAAACATTAAATATAAGAATCAAAATGAAAGAGTAAAAGAGTATCATTAAGATACAGTTATCCATAAATAAAAATACAAATAACAAATGTTTAAAGGTTCAAATGGTGTAAGAGGTTCAATCAAAGGTTCAAGGAAGTAAGGTTTAAAGTCATCAATTTTCATCTCTCTCCCCTTTTAGCATTACCAAAACAATCTTGAGCAAGACTTCATTACTTCTTTTTCTTAAAGCTTTTTTGAATAGACCTTCCTTCTATAGTTTGCTAAAAATATATGTCAAGGACTTTTCTATTTTCTTTATGTAATTTTGAAACTCGATTAAAATCTTAACTACATCATCATTGCCTAACCTATAACTAATGGATTGTAAGTAAACCTACATTATATGCTCCCAATATGTATAGCTAAAATCATCCAAACTAAGAGGTTTATTTATAGGATATCCTAATGGTAGTGAAGAAGATCTTGACAGTATTGGTGATGGTGTATACTCAATGATGACCTTTTACCTTAGTGTAGAGGTTGTTAATAGTAGTGCTATGCATCCTTGTAGGGGTAAAGGTTGATTTCTTTGGGTTTGGCTTCTCCTTCCTTGATGCATATGCCAAATTTAATGCCATTGTAGAAGGGTTTAAGAGATTGATGGTTTTGGAGATTAATTTTAAGGGATTTAAGGCTCTAGGTTTTGGACGTTGAAAAAGGAAAAAAGATTTTGAAAAGGAGGAATTTTAGATAGGGAAAAGGAAAATGGGGGAGTAGGGCAGTTTTAAAAGTAACATTAGTAGAACGGAGTAAACCATAGGTCAACCACTTACATCAGTCAAGCTACACTTTTAGCCTTGTCAATTGATTCTACTTAGACAAAAAAAAAAAAAAAAATCATTTTCACATATTAAGCAAAATATATTGAAACCATCATATAACCAATAAAACAATATTTAATCATACCACAAAAACATATAAAACATATTAAATCATAACAATCACATAATCAATAGATCAATTTAACTCAATCATGCTTAATTTCTCTTTAATGGTTTAAAACCTATTTCCACTTAAGAGTTTGGTAAAGATATTAACTAATTGATCTTTGGTGCTCATAAACTCTAAGAACACATTTCCTTTGAACACATGATCCTTAATGAAAAGATTCCTTAGGTCAATATGCTTAGTTTAGGCATAATTGATAGGCACATGAAAATAATGTAATGTAAAGTCCTTTAAATTTTGTTTCATTTAAAATAATTAAATGGAATAAGCTCCTCTTGTCGTGTGCTTTACTTTAGTTATAGAAATAGCAACTGAGTTTTACTTGTTATTATACGTTGAGACTAAGGTTTCACCAAGAAACTGACACGCACCTATGACACTCTTTCTCTTTATTTTATCTCCCACAAAGTCTAAATCTAAATAACCAACTAAATCAAAGGTTGATCCCTTGGGATACCAAAGTCTTAAACTCATGGTTTCTCTCACGTGCCTGAGAACTCTTTTCAAGGTAACTAGGTGTAACTCTTTTGAGTTGGATTGAAATCTTAAACATAAACAAATAACAAATATCAAGTCTAATCTACAAATAGTAAGGTAAAGAAAACTACTAATCATATCTTTATATTGCTTTTCATTCATAACCTTGCCATTTACATCACTATCCAACTTTATGAAAGTGAATAGTTATTAGATTATCACAAGATTTGGAAGATAGAGAAGACTATTAATTATACCTTGATATTACTTTTTATCCATAATCTTACTATTTACATCATTTTCTAACTTTGTGAAAGTAGTTATTAAAGTGCCATAAGATTTAAAGTTGCCTATGTCAAATTTCTTTGATAGTTTCTTTGCATGCTTGGCTTGGTTGATGAAAATTTCATCTTTTGTTTGCTTAATTTAGAGTCTAAGGAAGAAATTCAATTCTCCCATCATGCTCATAAAAAATATATATTTTCATATTAGCAAACTCCTTGTTTTATAACTCATTAATAGCACAAAATATGATGACATTAATATAAATTTAAATAATTAACAAATTCTTACATTTTAATCTAGTGAAAAGAATAGTATCAACTTTATCTTTAATGTAACTTTTGTTAACTAAGAAAGAACTAAACCTTTTATATCAAGATTTTAGTGTTTGTTTTAACCCATATAAAACTTTTGAAAGCTTGTAAATATGATTTGGAAATTCTTTATTTTCAAAACTAGGAGGTTGATTAATATAGACTTCCTTCATGATGTAATCATTGAAGAATGCATTCTTTAAGTCCATTTGATATAACCTAAAATTCTTAGATGATGCAAATGCAAATAACATTCTAATGACCTTTACCTAGAAACTGGTGTGAATGTGTTATCATAATTAATGCCTTCTTTTTTATTTTAACTTTTGACAACTAACTTTTCCTTATTTCTTATAATTTGACCACTTTCATCAAACTTCTTCTTGAAAACCCACTTAATTTTTATAATGGGATGATTAATAGGTCTTGATACTAAAGTTTAAACCTTATTATTATTATTTTTTTCAAATTGGTTGAGCTTATCCTTCATTGTGTGCACCTAAGACTGGTTAACCAATGCATTATCTATATAAGCTACCATTATTTGTAAAACAAGTGCTACAATGTTAGTTTTCTTAGATGTAGATTGAGTTCTCAAAAAATCCAAAGAGTTACCAATAATTTGATCTTAAAATGCCTTTTCATCATGCTTCTACTTTCTTGTAACTCGTTAAATAATACTATTAACATTATCATCTTTTGGAAGATTAGACTCATTCACTCTAAGTTGTTCACTTTACTTTATTTAAACATCATTATAATGCCATTATTTTCTTGATGATTAATTTTTCTTTTTCAAACTTTTGTTAGTACTTGCAAAGTTATCTAACTCTTTCTTTTTAAGATAGAAAATGTTAGTTTTATAAAATATAACATACAAGGACTCCTCTAGAGTAAGACGCTTCTTGTTAAACACCTTATATGCTTTGCTACTAGAATAGTATCTTATGAAAATACATTTATCTGCTTAAGAATTAAACTTGTTTGAGATATCTTTTGTATTTAGGATATAACACTTACAACCAAAGACTCGTAAGAAGTTTATTTTAACCTTTTCTTTTATTTTACAATTTTTAAGTGGTCTTTACAAAAGTTGGATGAATAAAAATTCTATTGGATACATAGCAAGCAATATGAACTACTTTTACCTAAAAGTGTTAAACAAGATTATACTCATTTAACATGATTCTAATAATCTCTTATAAGGTCTTATTACTCCTTTTAACTATTCCATTTTGTTATGGAGTTTTTGGAGCTAAAAAGTTATGAAAGATACCTTAAGACTTGTAAATATTCTTAAAACCTTTATTCTCAAACTCATGACTATGATCACTTTTAATTGAAGTGAGATAGTAACCCTTTTCATTTTGGACTTGCTTATAAAATCTCTTAAAATTCTTTAAGCATATGTCTTTATAAGTTAAGAATGCAACTTATGCAAATCTACTATAATCATCTATAATGATATATGTATAAAACTTACTACCTAAAGATGAAACTCTAGTAAGATCAAACAAGTCCATATGTAATAATTTCAAAGGTCAAGAAGTAGATATAACCTTTTTACTCTTAAAGGAGCTTTTACTTTACTTACTTGTTTGACATGTATTACATAACTTCTCTTTCTCAAATTTTACATTTGGAAGACCTTCTATAAGGTTGTGTTGGTTGAGTCTTGATAATTGCTTTATACTTGCATAATTTAACTTTGATGTCACATCCATGATTCTTCTCTAATAGAGGCAAAATACTTAACATCAAAGTTAGCCAAAATGTATAAATCAATAATATAGACATTGTTTGATGGCTTAACAACAAATAATAGATTATTTGTTTTGGAATGAACAATATGACAAGTATTTTGCTCAAATGATACTTTATTACCATTATTATACAATTAACTAATACTTACTAAGTTGAACTTGAGTCTCTTGACAAGTAAGATATTGTTAATCATTAGAGAATTTTCCTTAACTATCTTACTACTATTAATAATCTTATTTTTGGCATTATTTCCAAATATTATTATTTCATCATTAATTTTCTTAAGGGAATTAAGATTTTTAGATTTATTGTCATGTGTTTAGAGCAATTACTATCTAAATGCCATTCATCTTTCTTTATATTACTTTTAAGATGTCTCTACAAATAATTCAATTAGATTTAAATACCTTTTTTTTTTTTTTTTGGTTTTTGAGTGTTAGCTTTGGTGCTTTTAACATCTATATGAGGATAACTATCTAGACTCTATCTTAAATTGCACAAATATTGCATATAACTATATTCACCATAAAAATATCATCTAACATGATATCTATATGTATAATACCATATTTATCATGATTATGCTATCTATCATGAGAATATATATATTTAGAAGATGCTTTAAGCTTGTATAGGTTTCTCATGTACATATATGTATATACACTTGTGTGATGTTTTTCTA
The DNA here is from genome assembly GCA_019804595.1 of Bruguiera parviflora. Classification (NCBI taxonomy): domain Eukaryota; kingdom Viridiplantae; phylum Streptophyta; class Magnoliopsida; order Malpighiales; family Rhizophoraceae; genus Bruguiera; species Bruguiera parviflora. The sequence continues at coordinate 9,482,637 of CM034051.1, read as the reverse complement.
CTATGATATGATGTATGAACATTCATATGTGTTATACAACTAGATGCTTGTGTATATATGTAAGCATGAACTATCTTACCTTATGAAGTTTTAGGTTAATATGCATGAGACATATAACTTAAATTGCTTTTTTCACCTTAAAGCTTTAGAGAATGAAGAAACATGTTTAGTTTGTATTTATTTTTAGTAAATTTAGAAAAAAACCTTTAAAACTTGTAAACTTCTTTTTTAAAATGAATATTATCATTTAAGAGCTTAAAAGTCTTTCCTTATTATAGACATTGTCCAACTCACTATTTTCCTCAATAAGTGACTTTACTTCATCTTTTAGAGTTGTAATCTTAACATTAAAGAAGCAATCTTTTCCTTCAAGGATTTAATTTCATGCTTTATAAAAACATTCTTAGTATAAAGACCTTGATCTTGACAACTATGTCTTTGAGTTTTCTATCCATGTAATCTATAGTGTTATATAATTAATCAATTAAAGACTTATCATTATTAGAGGTATCATAGTTAAAGTTTACCTTATTCTTTATGGTTATGAATGCAAAGTTGACTTAAGTATTGTCAAAATTACTTTTTGAGTCACTTAAGTCATCCCAAGTAGCTTGAGAGCTTTCTTTATTAGCTTTTTGTCCTTTTTCTTATTTGAAGGATAATTATGAGTAATGTGATATTACAACTATAATGATCTCATCCTTGTCTTAATTGCTTTTGAAAGATCTCTCATCACTTTGTTTCTTTTTTCTTTAGAGTTGTGTGACCTTCTTAGTTAGCATGGCAAACTTTTCTTCATTTTCTTAAATGTATTGATGACTCTCATTATTATCATCATCATCACTTTCTTTGGGAGAGAAGAATATAAAAGTAACTCTTTTCTTCTTTTAAGTAACCTTTTTGTTAAAGGTTATTTAATGGGTCGGTAGAGACCTCATTAGCTTATCCAAACCTAAGTGTTTAAGTCCTTGGATTTTGTGATCGTGATTGTCTTAGTGTTTCAAGATTCTGTAAGTGATCTTAATATCTTCTTCACAAGGTCAGTTGTCTCAATTTCCCTCTTGAGGTTGTTGAGTGGATTAATGATGTTGGTAAACCTTGCGTACATTTCCAAGATTATCTTATCACTCTTCATCTCAAAAAGATTGTACTCATGTATGAGTAAGTAAATCTTTGTGTCCTTTACTTGTGTAGTACTTTTATGAATAACTTTAAGTTTGTCTTAAATCACTTTGCTGTCTTACATAAAGAAACCTTATTATATGCACTGACACTTAAACCACAATAAAACATGTGAGTGTCTTTGGAGTTGAGGATTTTGGATCTTTTGGCCTCTATGGTGGACTCATTCTTTTTCTTACTAATGCTTACTTTAAAGGCATTTTTTTAGGTCCACTCTTTACTATTTGCCAAAGTTTATAGTCATGAATTGGATATATATAGTCATCTTATCTTTCTAATAGTTGTATTTGAAATCATCAAAGATTAAGGGTTTTACAATGTTTCTACCTCCAACATAATACATAGATACAATGGATGCCATGGATCAACTCTAAAAAGTTAAGCTTATGAAATAGAGACTGAACTCTGATACCATTTATTGGTCATTGAGGTAACCCAAAAGTAAGGGTGAATTAGGTTTACTTGGTTTTGTTGCCTAATCCCACACTCAGTCTTAACTCATAAGAGTAATAACATGATAACTAGTAATAAATAACAAACCAAACAATATAAATAATTAAAAGTAAAGTGATAACAAAAGAAAGATTGTGTGTAATGATATATAGTGGTTTGACTTAAGCTAAGAACTTATATCCATTCTTTAAGGTCAGTCCCTTGAGAGTTTAACTTGTCTTTCTTTTTTTATGGAGTGAAGACAACCTTTTACATTAGGTTACCTTAACCTTGATTATAATAAAACTTTCGTGAAACTTTCATAAGAACTAATAGTTTCTTACAATTTAACAACTTATGCTCTAGTGCTTTTCATTAAAGTACTCTTACTCTTTCATAATTTTGACTTTTCACTCTTTTATCCCTTGCTCTTGATTTTTGACTTTTGATCATTTTTCTCTTTGTACTAGATGAATACAATGAATAGCTTTTTGCCAAGGGAGCCTTTGGTCCTTATCAGTTAGCATTGTTATTAATAAGGTTTGCATTATTTAGACTAAGTAGTGGCAGAATAACATTGGGATGCTAAAATTTATATTAAAGCTTTTTTTTATTATTATTCTAAAAGATGTAGCACTTTACAAAATTATGTAAATGATGAGCTTTATATATAAGACAAATAGCAATTAGACCATATCATATTCAATATAATAGTTTTAGAAAAAAATCTCAATACTTCTAACATTACAATTTAAAATATGAAATTATGAGAACTTTACATGAAATAAAAATTTTTAACTTTAAAAAAATTACACTTTATGATTTAGATTTGATTTCAAAATTAAAATAATTACCTTTGATTTTGAAAATATTTAAGTACAATAAAAGTAAAGTCTTTAGAAACATATAAGAGACTTCCTTGAGAGTGTTGCTCTTCACCATCTTTTTTAAGTAATTTGTTATAAAAATAAAGGAAAAACAATACAAAATATGAATGCAAATGAAATTAAATTGAATAAGAAAAAGGATATAATATTTAAGTTCTGCTTAGCACTGTCCTTAAGGATAGTTTCCACCTATATAGATAATGTCTCAATGCAGTAGGTTATGGTGGCTATCCTTCTATAATACAATAGATTTTTTCTTTAATGTGCATTTTAAATTATGAGGCAAGAAAAACATTACCAATTTGGTTAACCCAATAATTTCCAATAAAAGAAGGGAGAGAGCAAGAAGTGATGGTTTTTTTTTTTTTTCATTTTAATGTATATATATGAAGAAAAAGCTCTTTCATATTGCTTTTGGTTTAATGTCTCATAAAAATAAATATTAAGAATAAAGATAATGACTAGTGATTATAATGGTTTTATTGTTATAATAATTAGTCTTTTAACAGTTAGTTTTTTAATAATTAATTTTCCAATAATTAAAAATGGCTACTTAAAATGGCAACTTTCATGAACATAATATGAAAGATCGTAAAAATTTTTTTGGGTTAGAGGTGCACTAGCCTTAGGTTTTAGGTCATTCACTTATATACAAGACTTTTCTTAGTTTTTTTTTTTTTATTTTATATGATATAAAATAAATATTATCTTATAAATAATTATAACATTTTTTCTTATTTCTAACATGGAAAATAAGCCTTTTAAAATATATTTGTTTCCTAACATTCCCTTACATATTTTTAAAGGTTGAACTTTGCTAGGTTAAGCATGAGTATATAACACATCATCCTTAGTACCTTTTAGGCTTTGGACCAAAGAATAAGATGTGTAAATTTTGATATTCCAAAGGATGATGAAATTAAAAATTTTTATAAACCAAGACTTCTTAATGTATAATGGTAAACTTGTTTACATGTTATATTCTTTGAGATCATACTATTTGATATGATTTAGCATTATTAGGTGTTACCCTTACTTGGTTTATTTTCATGAAAGCTCTAAAGATCTTGCCTATAATTTCTTAAGAGTGGCTTTACTTTTCTCTTATATAGTTGAACCTATCAAGTGTACATTCTAGTAACATAGTACCTATAAAGCCTATAGAATTCATTAAGAGTATAACTCAACCTTAAACATTGAAATTATTGCACTATCTACACCATAAGAAAGAACTTTACAATTTTGATAGTTCACACAAAAGTTCAATAAGTGACATGTTATTACACATGCAAACCTACTTTAAGGGATCTCCTATCACATAGGTTGAGTTCTTATCATTCTTGTTTATGCTTATATGCATTAGTTCCATTTTCCTCAATGTATTGTTCATTAGGCTAGTCAGAGAATCAGTCAAATTCATCTCTGATCTTACAAAATTAGGTGATATCACTCACTCTATTATTTAACAACTATTTTACTAATTCATGTCTTAGACAAATATGTCTATTTTGTTTCATTATTTGACTTGCTCTTTGCATGAGTAATATTAGCTTGGCTATCACAATGCATTAACATTGATGGTGTCAATTTCACCTATAATGAAATATACATTAGGAAATCCCTTAGCCAATTTGCCTCTACACTAGTAATCTTTAAAGTTATAAACTTAGATTCCATGGTGAACCGAGTAATAATTTTTACTTGGCAAATTTTCAAATCACTACTTTACCTTTGAGGGTAAAAGTATAGCCACTTATGGATTTTATCTTGTATAAATTAGAAATTTAGTTAATATCATTATACCCTCTTAGTACAGTCAAAAATTCATTATAAAATATACCATAATTTATGGTACTTCTTAAATATCTCAAAATTCTTGTCAAAGCATTTCAATGATCATAGTTTGAATTATGTATATATCTACTTACTCTACACACAACATATATAATGTTAAGACATATAAAATTCATTAGATGCATTAAGCTAATAATGATTTGAGCATACTTAAATTGAGATACGTAATTACCATTATGTTTTAGTAAATGCATATTTGCATCAAAAGGAGTAGAAACTAATTTCACATCAAAATATTCATATTTCTTAAGAAGTTTCTCAACTAAGAGTTCTTGATATCTTTATTCTTAATATGACATTTACTTCTCCCAAATCCTTCATATCAAAATGTGATGGAAGCAATGATTTTGTACAGATTATTAAATCCATACTATAACTAAATATAAGCATGACATTAATATACAAACATATAATAATATAAGTATCATTCTCAATTTTTGTATAAACACATTTATCAACACCAACAATAAAAAAGCCATTAGAGATCAAAACATTATTAAACTTTTTATGCCATTATTTAGGTGCTTGTTTTAAGAAATATAAAGATTTAACAAGTCTACAAACGTTTTTCTCTTGGCTAGGAACTACACAACTTTTAAATTGTGACATATAAATCTCTTCATTAAGTTCACCATAGAGAAATGTAGTTTTAATATCTATTTGATGAATAAAGAGATTATAAACAAATGCCAATGTAATTAATACTCTAATGAATACAATTCTAGTAGTAAAAGTATCAAAGTAATCAATATCCTTCTTTTGAGTATGGGTTTGTATTCGTTAATAGATACATCTATCCTATGTTTTTCTTTTAAAGATCCACTTGTAACTTATGGGTTTGACTTCTACAGGTATTTCTACTAGTTCCCATATACCATTATGATTCAAAAATCAATCCCATTATGTATCATTTTTATCCATATACTAGAATCACTAGAGGATACTACTTCAAAATGAGTCAAATGATAATTAGAGGATATTATTAGAATCACTAAAGTATGAAAGTTGTCACCAAAAGGTTCTTTTTATTCTCTCTCTTACTCCCCCTAAATTTTGGTTCATCAAATGTTTTAGAGGACTCTATCTTAATGATAAGGGTGTATGACATTACTATTTCTTTTTTCATAAGAAATATATGCTAAAAAACTTTGCATTCTTTATCTTAATAATAATATTAGTGTTAAGAACATCACTCTTAATAACAAGATAATGATATGCGATACTTGGATTTGCATAACTTATAAATATACAATTTAAGGTTTTATAACCTACTTTCCTGGTTCAATTTATACTTTCGAATAGCTCAAATTAGGACAATACTTCTTTTATAGTTTATATGAAGTTTTACTAGTTTTCTTATATGAAGTTCTATTTTACAAATAATATGCAGACAATAATGCTTCTCCATATAAGTTATTAAAAGCTCTAAAACTAACAAACATAACATTCATCATTTCTTTCAAAGTCTTGTTTTTCCTCTATATTACCCTATTTGACACCAGTGAGTAAAGAGGTGTGACCTCATAAATAATGCTCTTTTTTTCAAAAAAATTTGACAATAGTTGAGAACTATACTTTCCTTATTTAGTCTAACTATTTAATCTAAATCTCTCAATGCTTTTACTTAACTAGTTTTCTACTTTCCTTTTATATTTGATAAAAACATTACACACTTCAACCTTGTCTCTTAATAAGAAAATTTTAGTGTATCTAGAATAATCATTTATGAAAGTCACATGAAATTATTATTTTTTTACATCTAGTCATAGTAGTCCTCAAATCTCCCAAATTATAATGGACTAAGCTAAGTAGTTTAATTTTTCATTATACTAATTTGTAATTTTTCTTGATTAATTTGGCATTCACACAAATCTCACTTACCTACATCATTATGTAAATTTTCAATCAAACCAATCTATTTCAAATTTTAAATATAAGGATCACTTACATGTTTTAATTTACCATGTCATATATCATAAGAGTCAACAATATAAGTAAAAGAAGTAGATGCATTTTTATTATTGATAACATTAAGTACATTCATAATGAAAAGTCATTGGTTATAATAGCCCTTTCCTACAAATACATCGTTTTTAGTCATGACAACTTTGTTAGATTTAAAGGAGACCTTTACTTTAACCTTTCCTAATAAGGATATAGAAACCAAATTGATGTGAATCTTTAAGACATAAAGCACATCATTCGAGGATAACACTTTTCTTGAAGTAAGCTTGATAAGTACTTTACCCTTACCCAAACCAAGTATTATTCTTGAATCTCTCGTGAAGACATTTTTTTTCTTCATCCTTTATTAGTGTGTAAGAGATAAATACACTTCTATCCCCTTAAATATGCCTTGTAGTACTAAAATCTATTACCAACTCTTTTAAGTTGGTAGCAACATTGACTTAGGAAATGATAGTAACAATAACATTTACTTCCACCAAATTGGCATTTAGTTTAATAAGTATGTCACTTTCTTTCTTATACTTGCATTAAGGGGAATGATACCTTAGTTTCTCACACATATAGTAAACACCTTTTTTCTTAAAAGTTGAATTTCAGGTCTTTGACTAATCATACTTTTCATATTATGATGGTGACAATGACTGTAATGGCTTTTGTCTCTTTTCTTTTGTTTTACCACATTTGCTTTTGATGTCATCTTTTTGGCCTTTACTTTACTTGATTGGATTTTGTTCTTATTCTCAATTAAGATATGACCAATGACATTCTACAACAACATTTGCATCTTTTTGTGTTTGAGTTAATGCTTATAGTCATTCTAAGATTGTAAAATTTTTCAATAAGATAGCTTGTTACATACTCCTTTGGTAACTTAATATTCTCATTTTTTAAGTCATCTAAAAACTTATGATATTTATTAATTTAATTTTGGACAGTTTTTTTTAGACATAAGAAAATGTAGATATTTAGTAATAGTAAATTTTTGCATACTAGTATCCTCTATTATATATTTTTTGTTTTTTTTTCCATATTTCTTTGCCTTCTTTTGAAAAACAATAAATATCAAGAATATCATTAAATAATATATTTAAAATAATATGAGGATAAATTTTATTGGCTTTTTTATTTCCAAATAAGAAATGTTTTATTATAGTTCTCAAAACTAGACTTTGATTTAGATACAGAAAGAGCACAAGCAAATCATAGTACATCTAAAGTTATAAAAATAAGTTCTTCCTAGTATTTAATGTGAGAACCATTAAAATTCTAATCTTAAAAGTATTTAGTAAGAACTTGAAAATAAGCGAATTTGACTATGTCTGAGAAAAGATAAAGATAGAATTATTAGGAATAAAAGCAGATTGATTAGCATTTGCATCCCTAATAACAAAAGTAGAAGAAATTATTTTTAATATTATTATAAAAATAAAAGCAAAATAGTATCGAATATGAATACAAATAAAATTAAACTTAATAAAAAAAAGAATACAATATCTAAATCATATTTGGTATTACTTTTAAGGATAATGTTTATTTTTGTAGATAATATCTTAGTACAATAGATTATAGTGATTATTTTTTTAGGATACAACAAATCTTTCTACTAATGTGCATTCTAAGAAGTAAGATAATAAAAATAATACTAATTTAGTTAATCTAACAATTTCTAGTAAAGAAAGAAGAGAGTAAGAAGTAATTTTATTTTTTTCCTTTTTAATGTATATGGATGAAGAAATTTTTTTTTATATTGTTTTTAATTTAATATCTCATAAAAATGAATATTATCTAATAATTAGTTAAAAAAAAACTAATTTGGTTAATATAATATGAAAAGTCCTAAAAAAAGGTTGGGAATTTGGATTTAAGGTTGCACTAATCACCCTACATAGTGGACTTCTTATATTAAATATTAAATTTAAATTTAAATTTTGGATCATTCACTTATTTGTGTGATTTTTTAAAAATATTTTTATTTTATATAAAATAAAATAAATATTATTTTATAAATAAATATAATATAAATTTTTATTTGTAATGGTGAATTATAAATTTTTTAAAATATACTTATTAGTCTTCATGTTAAAGATAATTGAAGTTAATTTCAAGTTATTGCAATCATATGGAGATGCAACAGTCAAATGGATATTTTATGATAAACTTAGAAGAATTTGGAAAAGGTTTTTCTTCATGTTTTTCTCATTACAATCTGTCATATTTAGACAAGTACAATGTGCACCCTAGGCTCTTGTAACTTCAGCTCCAATTTACCCAATTATGTGCAACTACCAAAATTATCAAATATAGATATATACTAATGGACACAAGATGACCAAAACTTTAACCAATAAATATACACACTAATACCTCCTCTCAAGTTGGAGCATGAAGATTAGAAATGCCTAACTTGTAAAGAATGGCATCAAACGAACATTTGCCGAGAGCCTTGGTAAGGATATCAGCTAGTTGGTGAGATGAGGATACAGATTGAGAAAGAATGATACCACGACAAATTTCATCACAAACAAAGTGACAATCAATCTTGATGTGCTTGGTGTGTTCATGAAACACAGGGTTGTGAGCAAGGTGAAGAGCTGACTGGCTATCATAATAAATCCGCATAGGAGATGAGTGAGGAATCCCAAGAGAAACTAACAAACATTTTTAGCCATTTCAATTCACAAGTTGTAGAGGCCAAAGAACGATACTTTGCCTCGGACGAAGAGCAAGATACAGTATGCTGTTTTTTCATTTTCCAAGAAATTGGAGAATCCCCAAGAAAGACAAAATATGCCATCAAGGAATGTCGAGTCAAGGGGCAACTCGCCCAATCTACTTCACAATAAGTCGTAAGATGAAGAGAGGAATCATAACAGAGCAAAAGACCTTGCCTAGGATGAAATTTTAAGAAACGAACAACCCGAAGAGCTGCCTCTCGATGACTGTGGTGTGGCTCCTGCATAAATTATGCCAAAATATGCAAACAATAAGATAATTCGGGTTGAGTAATCATCAGGTAAATAAAACGACCAATAAGATGCCGATAAGACATAGGATCAGGAAAAGTCGCGTCTTTAGCCAAAGTGAGGTGATGATTTTGCTCAATTGGTGTGCCAACAGGTTTAGCACCTAACAAACAGGTCTCAGAAATAATATTGAGAGCATACTTTCTCTAACAAAGAAAAATCCCAATCGAATTTCACACTACTTCAAGACTGAGGAAGTACTTCAATTTGCCAAGGTCTTTCATATGGAAACAAGTATTCAAGTAAGTTTTAAATGCATGAATGGCATCACTTTCAGTCCCACCTATCACCAGATCATCCACATAGACCAAAATGGTCAATTAAACTTTGTCATGCCGAAACATGAACAAAGAATACTCTAAGCCAAATTGCTAAAATCCATATTGAACCAAAGCCACAGCAAGCTTGGCAAACCAATATTGCGATGTTTGTCACAACCTGTAGAGTGACTTGCATAGACGACACACTTTATTCGCTCCAGGTGCCATAAAGCCTAATGGAAAACGCATATAAACTTCCTCCTCAAGAACGCTATGCAAAAATGCATTGTGCACATCCATCTGATACAATTCCGACCCACGAATCGTTGCTACTACCAAAAAGGTGTAAACTGTGACCATCTTTGTAGTAGGTGCGAACATCTCATTATAATCAAGACCCTCAATTTGGTGATTCCCAAAAATAACCAAGTATGCCTTGTATTGCTCGATCGTTCCGTCTGCATGATACTTGATTTTGTAGACCCATTTACTACTAAGAGCCTTCTTTCCCTTAGGCAAAGTAGTAACTGTCCATGTCCCATTATCCTCTAGTGCCTCAACCTCCTTTTTTATTGCCTCACGCCAACATGAATGCTACATAGCCTCTTTAAAACTGGTTTGTTCAATTCCTGTAGTTACTGCAGCCACGAATCGACAGTGTGACAGGGAAAATTTAACACAATTCACATAGTTTGTGATGGGGTAGGGCGTATCTAAGGATGCCAAGGAAGAGGAAGAAGAGCTCGAGGGACTGAGGGTAACTATATGCAACACATAATCATGCAAACGAACTGAAGGCTGTCACGCTTGTTTGCCGTGACCGAGATCATCTGTTGCACCGGAAACCTCTGCAACTTCAAGTACTAGTACGACCCCATCTGCTGTCACACCCTCTTCCACAGACTGTTCGTCATATTCGGAGGTTGGCGGAGGTGCCTCAATCTCAGGCACATCCTCCAATATAGTAGACTCAATGATAGTAGATAGCAGATCTAGAGTTGCTGGCCTAGCAGAGTCCATATGGGCAAAAGGAAACACATGCTCAACAAACTCAACATCTCAACTTTCAAAGCAAACCTTCTTATCTAGATCATACACCCTCCACACCTTTTTACCATAAGGATAACCCATGAATATACATTTATGACTTCAACTTGCAAACTTATTCTTTTCCCAATTTATGTTCTTAGTATAACATAGGCAACCAAATACTCTAAGATGAGAAATAGATGGAGGGGTTCCAAACAAAATTTCATATGGAGTTTTTCCACCCAAAATCAATGATGGAGTATTATTAATTAAATATCCTGTAGTGAGAATGCGTTCTCCCCAAAATTGAATAGATAAGTTAGCCTAAAAACGAAGCACCCTACCAACATTCAAAATGTGTCTATGTTTCCTTTCAACTCTTCCATTTTGTTGAGGTGTCCAACCATGGAAGTTTGATGAATAATGCCACATTCCTTAAAATAATGACCTAAACAAGTAAATTCTGTACCATTGTCACTGCGTATAATTTTGACTTGTTTATGGAAATGTTTCTCGATCATAGCCAAAAAATTCTTAACAACATATGAGACCTCATGTTTCCCCTTTAACAAATAAACTCATACACCACGAGAATAATCATCAACAATAGTCAAAAAATAAATAGCACCACAAAAACTAGCCTCTCGATAAACTCCCCACAAATCATAATGAATTAATTCAAAGATACCACCAGCTTTATTATCACTAATAGAAAAAGGAATACGAGTTTGTTTTGCCCAGAAACAAACATTACAAGGTTCATGAACCCCTTTATTTATCTTAATACTACCTTCTATTGTAGGAAGCTTTTCTATGACTTGCATAGAGGGATGTCCCAACCTTTTATGCCATAAACCCATATTATTGACTGCAACGGCTCTATGAGCACTGACTAGAGGCTCCCCTCGTGCGACATACAGCCCCTCAAGCTCTTCACCCATTCCAATCAGCATCCTCGAAGTGCGGTCCTGAACAACACATAAACGATCAGTGAATTTCAAAATATAAAGTTTGTCTCGGGCTAATTTTGAAATAGATATCAAATTGCATCATATTTTAGGGACATATAAAACACCTTTGAGAAATAATTTTCCTACAAGAACTGTTCCTTCTCCTGTTGCCATAACATATTCACCGTTTGGCATTTTTATGGGACAATGAGGTATTCCTTAAAACCCTACAAATGCAATTTCCTCACCCATCATATGATGCGAAGCACCTATGTCAAACAACCATTGTAAATACGTCTTACCATTAAGCCTTGACTAAGTAACGGATGTATTATTCATATGAGTGTTCCAGAGAGACTTCAAAGTTTCCCAATCATCTTCGCTCAAGGTCTCTAACCCAGCTTTATCAGAATCATTAAGTAGTCTCCCATAGGGAACATTAACAGCCGCCCCTACTGCTCTTTGTGCAACATTAGCGAGTGCTACTTCACCACGACCATGCCCCTAGTTACCACATCCTCAGCCTTTTCCTTTAGTCAAATTTCCTAGCCACCAGTCAGGATAGCCATGTAGATGAAAGCATGTGTTCATGCTATGTCTCAATTTCTAGTAGTGAGAGCAAACTACTCCATTGTCTTTTCGGACCCCCTTGAATTGCGAGGACCTGGGCTAACTGTTTTCATGGCAAAGCTCACCGAATCAGACCGAATGGGAGCTGCTTGAGTCATTACCTGCACTTGTTCTTACTTTGTAACTTGAGAATAAACCTTATGAAGGTTTGGAAGAGGGTCTAAAGCGATGATATTGGAACGGACATTACCATAAGATGATTCATTGAGCCTTATGAGGAATTGATGCACCTGCTTATACTCTTAATGCTATTGAAGCCATGTGACAAAGTTACACTTGCATCCATTGAAAGAATAAGTAGGCATAGGATCATAATCATTCAAATAATCTCACAGTTTCTTAAATTGACCATAATAAGCCATAATTGAATCCCCGTTTTGTTTGCAATTTGCAACCTCCTTTTTTAATTGATGGGCACATCATTACAAACAAAGAATTGCTGTTGGATATCATCCCATAATTCTCTTGTCGTTTCCTTGTATGAGATCGTGGAACACAAGTTTAATTCGATGGTATTAAAGATCCATGGTACAATCATAGAGTTTACTGTCCACCAATCATTAATTTTATCTAAGTTCTAGTTTAGCTCTTTAATGGTCCCATCAATGAAACTTTGTTTCTTTTTTGCTCTTAATAAAATTCTCATGTCATTAATTCATTATTCGTAGTTTGATTTTTTGAATTGTATTTGCGTAATTAAATTATCTAGATTATTATTTGCGCTCAATAATAATGACAAATTAATCTTCGAGCTTGAAACTTTTTGATCTTCCATAGTTCTAAGATTTATAATTTAGAGATTCAGGGATTCAGTATTATTTCAAAGTAACCTGATCCTGATACCATGACAAACCTAGAAGAATTAGGAAAAGTTTTTTCTTCACGTGTTTTTCTCGACGGCCAAATTTCAGCAACCAAATATACACACTAATATTTTATACCAATTTTCTAACATTTTTATTTTGTCAAATCTTTCGGCATATTCTGATTCATACTTTCTTTTTTTTTTTTTTAATTAACTATGTACGCTACATATTTGAATAATAATACATCATTTGTGTGGTTCCAACGTCAAAAAAAAATCTTTTCACTATTTTTCTTCCTGCCATTGTTGTCTTCATTGTTTGCAAATCAGTCAGAGTCAACATTGCAGTATTGCAATTAGCCTATTGATTTGTTGTTGAACTAAGACTTCAACTATTTCATTTCCTTGCCAACAGATATGATCTCCTTTACTCTCTCCCTCTCTCTCTCCCTCTTTTTGTGGAGTGTCCAAGAGAGACTGCTCATCTGTTCTCTTTCCAACTTCTAGCGATCTTGGATACTCCATGTCGGTGTTTGCCATAATAAGTTCTGGTGTCCGGTTTATTATCTCTGCCATTTTGGACTCTTTTAAGAATCCAGAACGACAGCTATCCGACTTACGCGGGAAAATCAGGCAGTTGCTAGCAATAAGAAATGAAGTCAAACGACTGGGAATGGGAATGACCGAAACTGAACTCTTTTCTTCATGGCTTGCCGAGGTGGAGAAAGTTGAAGACGACGGAAGAGATTTGGAATATTACTATGATGTGCATGTCTACAGGAGAGGCAGGCAACGTTGCAGAAGTCCTCCGTTCCAGTTCAACTACTTCTTAGCGAAGAAAATAATGAAACTGAACAAAGATGTGACGCCACTGATAAAGAAAGGAGAATCCTGTTTGCTAGAAATCATGTATCACCGGACGCGCATTCTGCCGGTGATGCCTACCGAAACTATAGTGGGCATGGACATGGCATTCGAAAAGGTCTGCAGATTCCTTGAAAGCAAAGATGTTGGAAGAATTGGGATTTACGGAATGGCTGGGGTGGGTAAGACTACCCTTTTGACGAAAATCTACACTGTGCTACAAAGCAAAATCCATTCTTTCGATGCTGTGATCTGGGTTCAGGTGTCAAAACATCAGTCCTTAAATAAGATCCAAAACGCCATTGCTGAGAAGGTGGCACTCTCAAACAAGCAAGACTGGGAACGTGGAGGTCCGTATACAAGGGCTTCAATGATATTCAACGTCTTGAGGAGAAAAAGGTTTCTTTTGCTATTGGATGATGTTTGGCACCATCTTGATCTACAGGATGTTGGAATTCCACTACCCGAAGCTTGTGAGACCAACTCCAAGGTTGTATTCACAACCCGATTCTTCAATGTCTGTGCCGGCATGGATGCGGAAAGGATGCTCCGGCTAGAGCCTTTGCCAGTCAAGGACGCATGGCATTTATTTCGAAAGATGGTGGGCAAGAAGACCTTAAATTCCCATCCAGATATCCCTGTCTTAGCTCAGATGATTGTCAAGGAGTGTGGTGGTTTGCCTCTTGCAATTGTCACTGCTGGCCGGACCTTGGCCTCCATAGAAGATACGGAGAAATGGAAGGAAGCTTTGGCAGCGTTGAAAGCATCTCCCTATAATTCCGGTATGGGGGGTCATTTGTTCCCCCTCTTTAAGCTTACTTACGACAGCTTAAGCGATGAAACAACCAAGGTAGGTCTCTTGTATTGTTCATTATTTCCTGAGGAGTATCAAATTGATAGAGAAAAACTTGTGGACTACTGGATCAATGATGGACTGTTAGATGAATTGCCGGCCATAAATGACCACAGAAGTGAGGGATACTACATGATCGAGAGACTCATTCATGCATGTCTACTGGGGAGTGAAGGAAGCCATGTCAGAATGCATCAAGTTGTCCGTCAGATGGCACTGAAGATAGCTTCTGAGGCTGGAACAAATGGCAAATTCTTTGTACGAGCAGGTCTTGGGTTAACAGACGTACCGAATGATCCTCTGTTGGAGAAAGCTGAAAAGATATCGCTGATGGATAATTACATAGAACAGCTACCCCATTCACCTCGCTGGGGCAAGGTCTCAACACTACTTTTGTCCAAAAACAAGTTTACCAAAATCCCGATTGCATTCTTTTCCGAAATGAAGGCCACCAAAGTTTTAGATTTATCCAGTACTGAAATTGAAGAATTTCCTCCAAAGATTGACTGTTTGGAAGAGCTGCGCTATCTTGATCTTTCACATACCAAGTTAAGAAGTTTGCCTATTGATATTCAGAAGCTTAAACATTTGGTGTTCTTGGATTTAAGCTACAACCGTTGGCTGATTGCAGTTCCGCCGGGTGTGATTCCTGGCCTTGAAAGATTGCAAGTATTAAACATGTATCAATGCGGTTTTGAACAACGGAAAGATTGGGATCATGAAAAGGGAGAAAATGATTCACAACCTTTAGAACCTCGTCCCATTTTGGTTGGTCACGAAGAATTCATAGTGGAATTGGAGAAATTGGACCAACTAAATGATTTGAAAATCACCGTTAAGAATGAACCTGCTATGGAGAAGTTACTCCAGTCTATCAAGCTAACGAATTGCATAAGTAGTCTCTCTATTGTGGAGTGCAGCGGTTTGAAGTCATTGTCGTCATCATCCTTGCTGGTTATGAAGAATATACGCAGGCTTGAAGTCTCCGATTGTCCCGACCTAAATTTCAAGATTGATAGCTCGGTCTCGCAGATAATGATTACTGATGGGCTCCCAGAGGCCGCGTACTTCAACAACCTTCATCATGTGAAGATAGAAAAGTGTTGCGTGCTGGATGAGCTCACATGGATTGCTTTTGCCCCAAATCTCCAATCGCTGCATATTGAGCAATGCATGAACTTGAAGGAAGTAATAAAGGGTGATGATAAAGACGAAATTTTGGAGATTATTCCAGGCGCATTTATGAAACTGAAGAGCTTGTATCTGCGCAATCTTCCTTATTTGGTAGACATTAGCAGGTTTCCCCTGCCATTCCCTTGCATGGAAGAGATCACCGTCTCTTGTTGTCCCAGATTAAAGAGACTCCCATTTGACCCCAACAGTGACAACAACACCTTACAGACGATCAATGGAGAGAGACAATGGTTTGAAGAATTGCGATGGGAGGGCCAGACCAGAGAAGCTTTCCTTCCCTATTTCTTTTACATGGACGAATGAGAATGATCATTATCAGGTTCACTTCTCAATTCACTCCAAATTCTCTTCCTGTTCCTAGCATTTGTGTACTTGTTTTATTTGTGATTACAATATAATATGTCAAATTTTTTCCAGAATGAAACAGGCATTACAATCCGATCGTTTGATTCACGGAATTGTTTCGAGGATTTTTATCCAAGTAGAGCATTCAAGTATCAGTGCCATACAGCTCCTGTTTTTCTTGTTGCTGTTAGCCTGGTCTACCAGTAGCCAACGTGGAGTTTCTTATGCAATTTCTGTTCTTGTGTTATGTCCTCTGTACCAGAGGATCTAGCTGCACCTCTCATTCCCAGCATCTAGGTCATCATAACCTTCTATATGTTTCTTTTATTTCTCATATGTCTGTGGATGAACGTTTAGTTTGCTCAAATAGCTTGATGCTTTGTATGAACTAATAATGCACGATTACTGGTTTGTATTTGCTATTTCCTGTCTATTAATGTTTGATTTATCAAACTATATGTGCAAAAATAACAAAAACTATGAAGCTGTATGTCAAGAATAACTTGGAGTGTATTAAAAATTTATGCATTAAAATAAAAGAATTATTTGCTAGAGTGTGTAAATTCTTCACATTCATAAGTAGAATGTTAAACTTAAATTTTATATAAATCATTGTCAAATTTTAAACTCAAAAAACACAATAAAAAAAGAATTAAATAAAGATTAACACTATTAAATTTCAATTTATATAAATCATGAGTAATAATAAATACATTAATAAATTATCAAACTAAAATGATAATGAATTATTTATATTATATTAAATATATGAATAGTAATATTGTAATTAAATTATTAAGTATTATAAAAAATATTAGTTAAATTTGATTTAAAATATATTAAAGTATTTAATTTATATTTCTTTTTTAAACCAAACTTTATGTTATTGGTAATCATTTAATAATGTTAAACCTTCTTGATAATTGTGATACTTATTGTTTTTTCATTTTTTTTATTTAGTTTGAGAAGTATAAGTAAGCTCTTTCCTTAAAAAAAAAAAAAAAGATTTGACTTTTATTTTCATTCATTTTTTAACTTTTTTAGTCACAAGATTAATGAAATAACTTAGTGTTTTTTTTTTGTCTTATTTCCTTTACATAAGCATATAAGTTAATTCATTAACTTTTTACTTATTTTTTATAATATTATAATTAATTTGAAAGAACTCATATGCAAAAAATAATGAGTTCAATATGAACTGCATTAGAAAAGTGTCTTTCACCATTAGTCATAAGGTCTTAAGCCTTATTGGAAAATTAATTATTTTAATAATATAATTTTTTATAGCTTGTGATAAGTAAATTTAATGTTTGTAAATTTTTTCATAAGAGTATCAGTAAATGATTTATCCATATAATCGAAGTATCTTTTCATAGATTGCAAATATTCTTTTACACTTTTTATTTGTAAAATAATTTTCTTTATGATGTTATCTACAAACACTTTCTTAAATTTAAGATTTAACCTATTATTTTGTTTTTATACTTATAATGTAATTTCTTTTTCTCGTTACTTAAATATATAATAACAATGAACTTATTTGTTAATAGTATAAGTTAAAATTTATAACAAATAAGTGAAAATTAACTTGTTCATGTTATTTTAAGAAGTCCAATTCTTAAACAAAATATTAATTAAAACATGAAAGCAAATTAAACTAGTTACATAACTATAAATGCTCACACATTATCATAAGTCAAATAAAATAATCAAACTATAATGTAGTTCTCTTTTAAAAAATCCTACAATGTACTATTATAAAAAATACAATTAATTTTAATAAGTAATTAAATATTTTTAATAAAATATATTTGATATTTTTGAATAAACAAATATACTTAACTAAAGTATTATTTTACCTCAAATATGTTAGTAATCATGGAATAATAATTTACTTTTTGATAAATTTTGAAATTCTAATAATTAATAATATTAATTTATCCAATATTTTTCATTCATAAGTATTCATTAAAATCATGAATAAATAATTTATTTATATTTATTGTTAAATATACAAGTTTGACTACTTTCATAACAAACTATAGTAAGAATGCATGCATATTGGTTTAAATATTCTAGTTTTGTCAATTTGATAACAATCAAACTATAATCATAATAGCAAAAGGTGTGGCAAAAGACATAATCAAACATTAATACTTGAATTATATGAAATCAAAATTATAAAATATTGGTTAAATAGAGTTATTAATAAGTTAGTTCAAAGTACTCTTATTAAATTGTATACATAAAGGAAGTCTAGTTTAAAGTACCTGGATATTTAAGGTTATCTAGTGAAAGCAACAATCCACATAAAAAGAAATTAGAATCTTAAAAGATTAACAACTACCTTAATGTTTACACAAATAAGTCTAAAGGGTATAACTATAGTCTAAGAATTATAAAAATTAGTAATGCAAGATTTATTGATAGTGGCAAAGTTAATGAAAGTAATAAATGTCAAAATGTGGACATAAAAGAAATTAGGATAAATATTTTTTTACCCATAGCATTTCATTTGTCTAATACAACACCAAATGCTATAGGAATTGATGAACATTTGAATAAGGAAACATTTTTTGATGGAACTAACTTGTAACTAACTTATGTAAATAAATCACAAAGGGTATCATTAAGAAAATCTCAAAAAGAAAGAAAATCATCTATTCTCAATGATTATGTGATTTATTTACAATATTCAAAATTTTTATATTGAAAAAAATAAGAATTCAATTTCTTTTTCATAATTATAATAGTATTAAATCTAATTATGATGTTAGTGACTCAATACGACTCAGAGTTACACCATTTAAATATAAAAACTATCTTTCTTAATGAAAATATGGAAGAGAAAATTTACATGGATTAACATGAAAGTTTTTTTTTTTTTTCATAAAAGGGAAAGATCAAATATTGTGCAAACTAAATAACTCAATATATAAGTTGAAATAAGATTTTCTACAATAGTATATTAAGTTTAATAATATTATGACATCTTTTAAATTTAAGAAAGAACATCATTTATTGGCGTATATACTAAAAGATCAATGAATATAGGTTCACATAAATTCTTTAATCTTATACAATATACTTAAAATATTAATTACAAGCAATATGTTATCAACATCATTTATGTGAAAAAATGTCATAATGAAGTATAAAAAAGAGGCATCTTATGCGATAGGAATATAAAAGTTTTATGATAAATCACAAGGACTGTTAGAATTTTCTCAAGAAAAATTTAGAGAAATTCAATATGAGTAAGTATTCACTTAAAGTTGTTTTCATACAAAAGGATGACAAATTCAATCTCATGCAATGTTATAAAAATGATGTGAAATGCCTCTTATTAGTAATTTAATGTATTTATTAGTCTCTATTAAATTAAATATCAATTTTGTGATTAAAATGTTAGGTAGGTGTAAAAGTAATTTTATAATAGATCATTAGAAAATTGTAAAAAAAATAAAAATAAAAAAGAATTAAGGTATCTACAAGGAACAAAAAATTATTTGCTCATGTATAAAAAATTCAACCACTTAGATGTGATTGAATATTCAAATTTAGATTTTGTTAAATTTATTGATAACAAAATGTTTATTTTTGTTTATTTGTTCTTATTAGGATAATTAACATTATTATGGAATAATGAAAAACTATCTATCATTACTTTATTTATTATGAAAATAAAATTTATGACATAATTTAAAGTTATAAGTCATGTATTATAGTTATAAAATTTTATTTTAAGACTTTAGATTATCAATGTTATTATCAAATTACTAAAACTTTATGTGATAATTATATAGTAGTTTTCTTGTCCAAGAGTAATAAATACTTAAAAGGTATTAAATTTAACAAGAATTGAACTATTTTGTCATTAAGGAGAAAATTCAAAAATAAAGAGTATTTATTCTAATGATAGTAAATAAATATAAAAATTCTCAATTAATATTATGTAAAAAATATATTCTCAAAATGAGTTTTAATTGTGCTAATAATGATTAATGATGTATTATATAATGAAACTAATTTTATTAATTTATTTTTGACAAACATTTTATATTTCATGTTATTTTATAATTATGTGCACATTATTATTTTAAAATTAATAAAAAAAATTATGAAATATTATTGTAAACTATTATAAAATTATATATATCTTATAAGTGTTTTATAGTAAATTACAAGTGTTATAATATATGGAAAAAAGTGTTCTAAATAAATAATGTCATAACTATTATAACTCACAATAAATAATTTATCATATTATTACACTATAATAGAATCACAAGAAATTACTATTATCCTTTGTGTATAATAACTAATGTAATATATTATAATTAGGTTAAGTGTAAAAATATTATAATATTCTTAATTAATAGTATTTAAATATTTTTATATAATAATTTTATTAAAAATTCAATCATAATGTGACTCGATTAAGAAAAAATAATTTTATATATTATTATATTATTAAAGACTATAATTTCGCACTTGATTTAGGTATTAAGAAATATATTAAATTTAAATTCTAAATATATATATATATATATAATAAATCTTTTTTCTTTCTAATATAAACAAAAACTTTATATAAAGGTGTAAGATTACTATAAAGGTCAAAGAGAGAAATCAATAATTATATTAAGACAAATTCTTTAAACGTATTAATGATTTTATTTTTTACAAATTTAAATATATTATTTATATTAAATTATTTAATTGTAAAATTTGAAATTGATATTTAATAAAGATGTTCTTATTTAAGAATCTATCATCTTTCATGACTCTCTTTTTTTAGCCTTATCAAGCATTGTCATCGTATACTTTGGCAAACTGCACTTTCTATTCTTCAGGATATATGTCAACATACATATATTTGAAAATGTCAAATAATGACAGAGTCCACCTCTCAAATTAATGTTGTAAGCCATAATTCTTTACATTATTTTAGACTTAATAAGCAAGGAAGAAACTTTACAAAGTTTCATGATGTTAGCTTCCCTTTTAGATCCATCACGGTTGCCATTTAAGGTGGAGGATGAGGTTGTGAAGTCAGTGTTAGTGCTACAGAGATGAAAGAGGCTTGAAAAGATCTCTAATAAGTATAAGAAAGCCAGTTGAACACTTTTTTTCTTTTTTACCAACTGCTTGACTTTCATTGCCGAAAGTTGATTGGGATCCTTGGTTGGTGTATTTGTCACCAGAATGGGTGGAACCATCACCAGAATGGGTTGAACATATGGGTTCTTAGTGATAAAGATCTTAAAGCCAAGGGACATGGTGAGAGCTCAAGGGTGACTTTTGACTTAGGTCGCCAACAACATCGATGAAGGTAGAGGAGTAATGGTGGCACTTCAAATTTTAAAGGAAATTGAATTTCCTTGTTCAGAGCTTACTTTTGCTGGATTTGAATTTAGATTTCAGCTCCATGCTTGATGGGTTTGAGACATTGATGCCTTAGAGCGTTGATTTCAATGGATTATATGAAAATTTGAAGATTTAGGATTTGAATTTGTAAAAGGAAAGAAATTTTCTTAAGAAAAGGATTGTTTGTGAATTTGGAAAAGAACAAAGGGAGAAAAGGCATTTTTGAATGCTATCGGTTGGTTGGTATAAGCCATGAGTTGACCGCTCAAATTGGTCAACTTATGCTTTTGGTTCGGTTGACTAATCTCTCTTGAATTAAAAAAAAGAAAACTTTTATTTTTCTAACTTTAACTTGCAACACATATATCAAACATATAATCACATATAGTCATACCTCAAATCACATAATAACATATTAAATTTAAAAAAATCACATAATTATGAGATAAATCAAATTCAATCATATCTGTTCTTTCTTGTAAGTGTATCAAAGAAGACAGTGCTGTTAGTGTGATGGGAATTGTTCATAGGAATTTATTATATCTTAATGTTTTGAACAATGTAAGTAGAAACACAAAGACATAAAACATTACTAATCTCAAAATCAATCAGTTAAAAATGAAAAACTGAAATCAAGTTCCATTTTTCTCCTGCTACATAAATTTTTTCCTCTTTGTCTATTGCAAGAGACCGAAACTTCCCTTTTTCCTTATAGTAAAGTGGATTAGAAACATCAAACATTTTAAAAACTCTTATAGGATAGGAGGTGGCATGATTAAATGTTTTTTTTATGTATGATATAATATGAGTATTATCGTTAACAAGACCACCCCTTATATCATATATTTGTAAAAACTAAATCATACCGAATACAATCGATGGTGTCATTTTTTTATGAACTGCAAAATTCATTAAATACTAGAAGTAAAGAGCAGTTGTTCATTACTCATTGCTTATACATACGTGAGCAAGCTGTGTCGAGTCTTTCTTTTTAATTTACACGCGGGTTTATCGTTACTTCGAGTTGAAAATGATTATGCTTTGCGTATACCCAATACAATTGATGGTGTCATTTTTTTTTTTTTTAAACAGTTTTGATCAGACTAAAACTCTAAATCCTTACTCTAATAAATTGAAGTTCATGAAAAATAAATAAATAAATGTGTCTAATTAACTTATTAATTATTAAATAATGTATTTATAGAAAGTATTTAGTGAAAAATTTTATATTAAAAATAAATTATTTTTATTATTTAATTATATTATTAAAAAATAATTTTTTATTTTAATTATTATAAAATTAAGAATTTTAATATAAATTAATTATTGTTATAAATAAGAATATAAAAAATATTCAACTAATTTTTAATAAAATAAAAAAATAATATTAAATAATAAAAAATTATTATGATAATAATAAAATTAATTTATAATTAATGATTAAAAATTATTTATAAAATTAATAATAATTTAAAAATAATTTTTTTAATTTACACTCTTTTTTTTTCTTTCTCAATTGTCACAATATTTATAAAAATTAAATTTTTTACTTTATCTGAAGGTTATTTTTTTAAAAAAATACTATTATTTTTTCAACTATATATTTTTTTAATTTGCTGAATATAAAAATATTTAAAAAATTATCCTACCAAAAATAAACGAACTCTAAGTGATAAGCCAAACGAGCGTCTGTGTCCCTTTTATTGAATAAATGCGTGTATATCTGTCCATTTTTTTAAAAATGTATTTTCACGCTGTTCCTTTCGTGAATGACATATTGGCAGCCGTGGCCGGAGGGCAGAAACATTCCCACGTAATTGTCAGATTCAAGACCATATCATCTCTATGCCATGGACTTTTGGAAAACCATTCATTAATTTATTTTTAATATTTTTTAAATGAAAATATATTATAATTATATTATTTTAATTATTCACTGAAATTTTAATTTTAATTTTAATTTTAATTTAAAAATTTATTATTTTAATAATATTAAATTTAAATGAAGTTTTTATATTTAATTTTAGTAAATATAACATAAAATTAAATATCATATTTCGATAGAGAGAAGTTGAATAGGTCACTTTTTACTCACTGTAGACGCAGCCGCCCAGGTTGTTCCGCAGTCCTGGGTATTCCCTGCCGGCCCTCTCAAACGTCAAAGTCATTCTTTTATTGGTACACCTGAGAATTCGTACTATGAGCCATTTTATATTCAAATAATCTCTTGACCATAACAATTAATTTTTTGTCCAAAGGATTATGCTTCGCGCATTCCCAAGGAGTGACACAAATTTCGCATCACATACATTCATAGACATTGAAAACGTCTAAACGAAATGAGCTAGTTGCAACGGATCCCGGTCATCCCACTTCCATATCGTCAAGGAAAAAAAGGGAACTTGGTACTTATAAGCGGGTGTACTGCACACTCCAACAAAATGCCTTTTGGAGAGAAGGTAATGACCTCGTGATAGAGTGGTATCAGAACTTACCCCTCCTGCCGTGGGATCTCGACTTGGCGCGAAATACCGAAAAACTGGCTCAGTGCGTGTCCAAGAATATCGATGAGGATGTCAATGAATTCGGTACGAGAGAATATAACGGGTCACGGTCATCCCAAATAAAAAGAAGAACTTGGGGCTTATAAGCGGATATACTACACACTCCAATAGGTTACCTTTTGGAGAGATGATAATGACCTTGTGACATAGTGCCCATAACAGTGACACAAATCTCATATCAAATTTATGGACATTGAAAAGTATAAAATAAGGAAATAAATATTCAAAGTTCTGTTTATTTGTTAAATAATGTATTATAAAATATATTTAATATAAAAATTATTTAAAAATAAATTATTTTTATTATTTAATTATATTATTAAAAATATTTTTTTATTTTAATTATCAAAAAATTAAGAATTTTAACATAAATTAATTCTTCTTATAAATAAAAAAATAAAAAATATTTAATTAATTCTTAATAAGATAAAATAAATTTTAATATTAAATAATAAAATTTTTTATAGTGATAATAAAATTAATTTATAATTAACATTGATAATTATTGATGAAATTAATAATAATTTATAAATAATTTTTTAATATATATTTTTTTCATTTATTTTCTTTCTCAATTGTTATAATATTTATAAAAATAATTTTTTTATTTTATCTTGAAGTCATTTTTTAAAAAATATGTTATTTTTTAACTTTATAATTATTTCTAGCTATCTATTTTTAATTTGCTGAATATTAGAAGATTTAAAAAATTATCCCACCAAAAGTAAACGAAATCTAAGTGGTAAGCCAAATGAGCATCTGGGTCCCTTTTATTGAATAAATGCATGTATATCTGTCCAATTTTTTAAAAATGTATTTTCACGTTGTTCCTTTCGTGAATGACATATTGGCAGCCGTGGCCGGAGGACAGAAACAAATACAATAATTCCCACATAATTGTCAGATTCAAGATCACATCATCTCTATGCCATGGACTTTTGGAAAACCATTCATTAATTTATTTTTAATGTTTTTTAAATAAAAATATATTATAATTATATTATTTTAATTATTTATTGAAATTTTAATTTTAATTTAAAAAATTATTATTTTAATAATATTAAATTTAAATAAATTTCTTATATTTAATTTTAGTGAATATAAAATTAAATATTATATTTGGACAAGGAGAAGTTGACAAAGTCATTTTTTACTTACTGTAGACGCAACCGCCCGGGTTGATTCGCAGTCCTGCGTATTCCCTGCCAACCCCTTTGCCCTCTCAAACGTCAAAGTCATTTTTGTTTTTTTTTTGTTTTTTTTTCAAAGTCATTCTTTTATTGGTACACCTGAGAATTCGTACTATGAGCCATTTTATATTCAAATAATCTCTTGACCATAACAATTAATTTTTTGTCCGAAGGATTATGCTTCGCGCATTCCCAATACAATTTGATGGTGTCTTTTTTTTTTTTTTTTTTAAAAGGTTTTGATCAAACTGAAACTCTAAATTCTTACTCTAATGAATTGAAGTTCATGAAAAGAGAAAAATTAATGGTTTTCATTTATAAACCATTGATTTATGAAAAAAATTAATTAAATCAATTTTAAAGAACTATATAAAGTCACAGAAAGAAAATAATTAATTAAAATTTTCTTTTATTTTCTTTAAAGGAACCAATTAAAATTGTTTAAAAAATCTTATTCTCACTTATATTTTCTTAATCTATACTCACATAGTGTCCTTCTTTGCTTATTCATTTGACCATAGTTGTAACTTGAATTAGAGATTTTCTATTTTCAGATGACTATAGTGTTAGGAAAAAAAGAAATTTTCAACCTTGATTACGGTACTTTTGCAATAAATCAGCCCACTAAATCGCCAAAATTAAAATTTCCAGAGACAGATCCTTTGGAAGCAAACTACATAGGGCCTGTTTCATAATGTCCATCAGAAAATTAAAGTCATGGAGTCTAGCCAGACCCAATTGGCCCAACCCTCCGTTTTTGTTGGACAAAACGCAAAGAATTGAAGCTTGTTCTTTTCTTCGAATGCACGATCGTGCAAACTTTTATTCCGCTAAACCTTCTTTTTTGCCCCCTTATGGTTTAACCCTACCAAATCCATTTATATCAACATAAAAGTTTCTTGGTTAGGCATCTAGTTTCAAGAACCCTTTTGATTTAAGGTGATGGTAGCTGTTATTAACTATCGCAAAAAATTACATTAAAGTAGACGAGTTTAGGTATACAATAAAAATTTTTATACCGCCTTATCATGGTTTTAAAATATGTTTTCTGCAAACTTGTTGCATATTTATTAAAATAGTCTAATTAAATTTATTTTAGATTTTACTATTTAAATAAATTGAAAATTTATTATTATATAAAAATATAATATTTATATTATTTAATAATTTTTTAAATTATCGTATAATATTCATAATTTAATAAAATTATAAATATTTATATGATTATTTGATATTATTATTAAGTATCGACTATTAGTTTAAAAAAAAATTAAATAAGCTGATATATATTGTTTTTGGTGAAAGGAAAGAGAGAGTCATGAAAAAAAAAATTCAATATTTAAGAATTTATATCTTTATTTTTAATATTTTAAATTCTAATTACCACAGAAAAATTTAAAATTTATAAAAATAAAAATAATTATTTCTGTTATACATTACTACACTAAGTTTAAGTGGTGACCATGGTTTTGGGTCGGCTCGATTTCTGAGAGGGTCTCGGTGGAGCCCATCTTTCCAAAGGCAAAGGCTGGCCTCGGTTATGGGGCACTTGCCCACATCTTTAGTGGTGGCCACGAAGGAAATAAGGAAATAATATTATTATTTTTAGTGGTTAGGTGTGTTGAAAGATGGAAAATTCCAGTTAATTGTTCGTACCAAATCTAAAGGAATTGAGCTTTAGTTAACCGAGCTAAATTTTACTAAAAAAATTTTCATTTTCTAGTTTCAAAAAACCCCTTTCCCTCTCTACCTCACAAATAAAAGTCTTCTTAAAAATACAAATCCAAATAATGTACATTATTAATATAAAATAAATAAAATTTAAGTAATAATATTATAATCATTAATTATATATTTGTTATATTATTATTAGTAATAGTAATTTATCATTCAACTATAAGCATAAGTTTAACCGTAATTATAATATAATGTGATTTATTCTTAAATTAGATGGGGCATGCTTCAAAAATTGAGTAAATTACATCTAATATAATATAAATAAGGTGTATTTATGCTTTGTATACTGTTATTCAAAAAATTACACAAAGCATAGCTCTCAGTTAAATGGACGTAAAATATAAAAAGATAACATTACTCTCGTGTATAAATTAAAACATGACAGTCGTCTACTGAAATAACCCTAAAAAATTATATTTTTTCTCTTCCCACCCTCTCTCGTCCCAGAAAGTCCCCTTTTAGGGAATTTGCTGGAACGCCATTTCTATTTTGGACATGGCTATCTTTCGATTCCTTTAAAAGAATTCAAAGACCCCAACTTTTTTTCTTTAATTATTTTTTAGTTGGAAAAAAAAAAAAAAAAAGAGACTCCTTGAGGCTTCAATTTCTTATCTCTTGCACGGAATGGGGCAAAACAGGTTTCAAAAAGGAAATTGAAATAGGAGCTGAGTGTAACGGGCCGCGGTCATCTCAGTCCCCGTATCATCGAGTAAAAGAAAGAACTTATACCTTATAGGTGTATTGAGTGTAACAGGTTGCGGTCATCTCACTCCCTGTATCATTGAAGAAAAGAAAGAACTTATACCTTATAAGTGTACTGCATATTTCAATAGACTACATTTTGAAGAGAAGGTAATGATCCTGTGATAGAGTGGTATCAGAGCCTACCCCTCCTGTCATAGGATTTTGACTTGGTGCAGAATACCAAGAACCTCCAGTTTCACTGGCTCGATACGTGTCTAAGAACATCGATAAATTTGACGTGGGAAAATGTAACAGATTGGAGTCATCCTACTCCCATATCATCAAAGAAAATAAGGAACTTTAACCTTATAAATGAATGTAATGCACAACCTAATAAATTACTTTTAAAAAAAAAAATAATGTGTGACATAAGTCCCATCCAATTGGGATTTGATATGGATTTTAAGAAAATCACACCTTAAAAACTACTAATTAAGATGAGAGAATTTACATAAGTCTCCCAAGAAAATTTTATATTTTCAACGTTAACCTCAAATCTTATAACTAAGATCATAACAATCCATCAAGTTATGCAGTCCCGCCTCTGTGTGGATTGCTTTTGCACCATATCTAGTCTTAAGCAAACACTGCAATTTCGGCTTCACCGTCTCCTTGGCTTTACATTAAATCTTGTCCCAAGTGGATACCGCAATATAACTGGGATAACTGGTAGAGTAGCATATGACTCTAATACTCATTGATATAGACCTCAAGAGAATTACCCTTCCGAAATTAGCTACTTAGTTGAGTGAGTTTAAGTTCATATAAATTTTATAAGAGAATTTTATATTTTCAAATGTAAAATTCAAATTTTATGTTTTATAATCTATATTACAACTGTATTATATCAATTATAAAATGTTGATATGATTTTACATTTATATACATATAAATATATATATTAATGGTTAGAATGTTGTCAATATTAAGAGTATTTGTTGAAAACAGTTTACAGGAAAAATCTATATCTGAATTTTTAATGAAAATTTTTCAAAATCTCAATTTGCAACCAAATTATAAATCTTTTCAAACCATCCAAATTGACAAGTCAATTTCATATTCGTTGCAAACTGTTGGGACAATTTAAGCCTATATTCTTTTAGCTAAATAAAATGCTAAAATAATAATTAGAGATAACAGACATTGAATGCAATTTTATAGTACATATTTGATTCAACAACAAAAATAAAAAGGAATAGATATGTAAATGATATAAATGATTTTCCTTCATAAAAATCCCATAAAAAAGAGTCAATCAAGGTATATGTGCAGACACTTGCCATAAAAAGTACATCAACTGCGTACCTATACATCAATGAAAGACGACCAAAAAAAAAAAAAAAATTGCTGCAAAAAATCAATAACTATTTAGAAAGCAAGTCCAAAAAAGTCACAGGTAACCCTTTTACAAGGCCTTAGGCAATGAAAGGGACACAAATAGTGCAATATATATATATATATATATATATATATATTTTTTTTTTTTTTTTAAATTTTAAAACTATCAAATAATGGTGAATTAAGTCGATTTTTGGTGATTCTCAAAACTTCTAATTTGCCGCCAATCTGTTTCTACCAGATTATTAAAATTAAAATTCGTTTTTTTGCAAGCCCCAAGAGTTGTAACCATGAAGAAAAAAAAGCTAATATAAAAAAAATATTAAATCACCAATTATTCTATTATCTTTAATAGTAAGAGTGACTACAACCTTTACTGGTAAGAGATTAGGGTTCTTGTTTAGGAAATTTTTTTTTATATATATAAAAGAAAGGGTAAAAATGTATTTTTATAAATTTTATCTACCTCAACTGACGCTTGTAGTGCACAGCACTACATCTTAAAATAGGAAGCGCTGTATATTATTACACTCTATTTCGATGGTGTGGGATGTATTTTTTATTTTTTATTTTTTTGAAAAATTGGGTTTCCAAAATTAATTTGATTTCTTTTCTTTAATTTTAAAAACTGATCTTTCTATGGTGCGCACATTCAGCGCTCACACCCAGTCAGGCGCCCAAAAAATAAAAATATTCAAAAAAGAGAAAAACAATCAAACAGAGGAACACGCCAAAAACCCTTTCATTTTTGGATCTTTCTCTAGGGTTTTGCCTTAGCTCTGCTCTTTTTGCTTACCTGTAAGTCTCAGTTGCACTTTGCTTTTTGCTTTTTTTTTTTTTTTTTAAATTATTATTATTTTTTAATTCTCTTTTATTCCTTCTCTGTTGACTGTTTTTTTTTATAAATTTTTTGGGGGGCTGTTCTTAGTCTGTGAGCACAGTACTTTGGTTGGAATCTTTTAGATTTTTCCAAGATTTTGATTACCCACTTCCCGAAATACGGAATCAGATTGCGTGTTTGGGTTTCGTTTGTTGTTTCTCCATGTTTTGGTTGCCAAGAAAAATGCAATGAACTCAAAGGAAAATGGAAGAAAGTTTCTTTTTCAAGAAAATGGAAGAAAGCTGCGATTTTGATTGATTTTGCGTCTTTTGGTTGCCAGGAAATGAACCAAAAGGCATCCTTCGAATGAATTTAGTTCAGGTTTACTGATCTTGGGGGCAAAATGTGATTTACTGAATCTATATATTTTGAGTTTTGGAATTTATCTTGTAATGGATTGGCTTGTTTCTTTTTCAATTTCAAGTATTGCCTGCGAGTTATGTGCCCATAATGTTACCTTTTGTTTTTGCCTTTGACCTCTTCTCCTTTCCGGTTGATAATTAGCTAAGTGGCGATGCCGACCGCTGATGACCCATTTTGCAACTTGTCTTTGTTTGTGTGTTGACAGCCTCTCCCTTAGATTAGAGATCATTGTCCAAAGTTGGGTTTCGCGTCTTTGAACAAGTTCTTGTAGTTTTCATGGGTTGCGGTCTTAATTAGGCTTTCAATTTAGTCATCAATGCACCAGTTTTTTTTTTTTTTTTCATCTGGGGATTTCATTGTCAACCAATTTTATTTAACCTCTTTCATGTAATTGTTCTTTTATGTCAGTATAATAATTTCTATTTTATTTCATTTTCAGCCATCTTTTTTTTTTTTTTCAAATGTTTAAGTAGTCAAGTCAGCCAATGATGTTGACCACACAGCTATTACAGGATATGTCTGATGTGCACGATTAAATTTCTTGCATTGAAAACAGGGAAGAACGTGATGCTGGATACCGGTTGTTTGAGTGTTCCTAAAATTTGCTAGAACTTCCTCTATGTGAGTAAGAACTACCATTTCTGTTTGGCAAGCACTTGCAATGTTCTTGTGCCAGGCAGAGTGTAGTTGCTCTTTTGTTGAGTGTCTTGTGGAAAAGGAAGTTAACAGACTTAGTCCAGGAAGTTATTTTTTTATCTGTTTTGGATGATAGAATGCCTTGTGGGGGGCCTCATAACAGCATTTGACTTCCTTTTGATGGCACTTCCTTCTTTTCTTGCAAATATGTGTTGTCATAAAATATGTGCATCTTCAGAATTTGTGTAATTTCTTGTTGGTATTTGGATCCGCAGGCATTACCTTTTCTATAAGCGGTGGGTGAAAGTTTGTAAATTTTGGCAGTCAACTTTACTTGTCAATGGGGGATGCAGACAATTCCCTTCCACCCTCAAAGAAGAGGGCTGCTGGGAGGGAGATTTCAAAAGAGAGCCCTGGCCTTGATGATGATGAAGATTCTACTGAGCAAGAGATGGGAAGCTTTAAGAGGGCTAGTGATGAAGTGCTTGCGAGCAGAAGAATTGTGAAAGTTCATCGGGGTCAAGCTTCATCAACCACATCAGTTAGCCCTTTTGCTGGGATTCGTTTGGTGCCTCCGAGTGAACCTACTGCACCTACTACTGCAACAACTGAAGAGGCAGTTAACAAGAAAGAACCCAAAGGTGGAAAGAACGATGTTTGTGAAGAAAGTGAAAAAGGTAGTGATCAGAATATTGAGCTATCTGAAAGCAAGAATAATCATTCAGGTGCCAAAAGTGATGAGGATAAGGTCAGTGCTGAGAACAACGAGAATAATTTAGTTGATGAGGCAACTGAACCCCATGTGGAAAACGAAAAACATGCAGAAGATGGTGAGACAGAGAATGAAAAAGCTGCAGATGATGGTAAGAAAGAAACTGAAGATAAGGAGAAGATCAATGCAAATGTCGGTGCCAGTGCTGGAGGAACCCCTTTGAGTTCATTCCAACAGCTTTCAAGTAGCCAAAATGCTTTCACAGGGCTTGCTGGAACAGGTTTTTCCACTTCCACATTTACATCTGGGTCAGTTCCAAAGGATGGCTCTTCGCCGGGCACCGGTCCTCTGTTTGGGCAGAAAAGTGATCAGCCTTATTTTGGTTTTGGTCTCTCAAACAATGGAAATTCTTCACTCTTTGGTGCTTTGGGTTCATCTGCTGCCTCAAAAAATGAAGGAAGCAGTTTTCCATCCATGCAGGAGGTTCCAGTTGAGACAGGAGAAGAAAATGAGGGAGTGGTTTTCTGTGCTGATTCAGCATTGTTTGAGTTTCTGGATGGCACCTGGAAGGAACGTGGAAAGGGAGAAGTCAAAGTGAATGTCTCAACTACAGAGACAGGAAGAGCCAGACTTCTTATGAGAGCCCAGGGTAATTACAGGTTGATTCTGAATGCAAGCATTTACCCTGACATGAAGCTGACTAATATGGACAAGCGAGGTATCACTTTTGCCTGCATGAACAGTACTGGTGAAAATAAGGACGGTCTTTCGACATTTGCTCTGAAGTTCAAGGATGGTTCCACAGTGGAAGAGTTTTGTGCAGCTGTCACGGCAAATAAAGCTAAAACTGCCAGAGTTATTAAGACTCTAGAGAACTCACCCAAGGCTTCAGATGAGTGAAATACACAGCCTTTCTTTTCTTGGCAGATGCCCATTTTTCTTCGTGGAATAGCAAAGATCTTATTACTTCAAGTCATCCCTAGGCCCTTCGTAGTGGAGTTCGATGAAGTCCTGTTCCCTTTTTCTTCCACGTTATTCCTGGGTCAGAACTGCAATATTTACTTCTCGATGCTGCATGTGAAATACTTTGTGATCTTTTAGGTCAACTTTACCCCTTACAATGTGTCGGAAAATCATAATGGAATCATGCCTGAGATTTCCTTTGATGTCTTATCCTTGATTTGATTTACATGATACTCTAGAACTTTCCATTAATCTGCTCAATTAAATTAGGTGCTTACTTTTACATTCATTACACAAGGTGAACATAATTCTCTTTCCATCACTGTTATGATAAAAGATCATGTATATATATCTTTATCTTCATTCTTCTGCTATTTTGTGCTTATGATATTTCAGCTGCTTCATACTGATGATTTCAGAGGTACCCTTCTTCACAAAGAACACAAAAATAAGTTAATACCTCTTGTAAACAATGATTTGAGGCATCACCATAATTTGATATACCAGTTGCCAATGAGTCTCTTTGTTGTCTGATGGAGCCAGGTTAGTTAAGAAGTTAAGTCTGAGGGAAGCTTGCAATATGAAAAAGTTTTCAGTTCTAAAAGTGTGAGCAGAAAGCGTAGTTACATCTGTTAGAAGTCTACTTTCTTGTAGATTGGATTGCCTTGTTTCATGGCTTTTATTGTGCAGAAAATATTGAAAGGTGATTTGTGTGAACCTTCTCTTCGTGTATTTTGCAGCTTATGGGGTGAATTTGTTGATTTATTAGATTCTTTGTTGGATTACTCCAGATCAAATTAACTTAGTTTTTTCATGTTTGACAATTTGATACTGGTTATATATGTGAAATCGTAACCCTTACGATAAATTTGGTGTTGATTGAACTACCATAGGCTTTTCCTGCAGTCAGCATATTGCTACTCATGAAGAAATTCCAGTTATGGCACATTTTTGTTTCTCTCTCTTTTGCTGCTAAATTGTCATGTGCTGGTTTCCGCATCTCAACAGTCCGTTGGATGGAAAAGATTTAGTGCTGATGTGTGCACAATGCAATTGATGTCCAAACACAGATCTAGCGATTGCAAAATTATGATTACTTGATCCAATGGGACATTTGGACAGTGCACACATGCACACGTCTGTATCCAATGAAAAATCAGTGAAAACCAACGGGAGTCTTGCCATTTTCTGTCAACAAAACTGTTTCTAAGAAACTAGGATTATAAACAAAGCATGGTGCAACCTGTTGAATCTATGCGTGCAGACCACATAAAGAATAAAGGGTGTTCCCATTGCTTGAGGTTCTTATACTTCAGAGTTTGTAAAAAATGTGAATATATGCTTCTTTATCATTGCTTTTCACAAAGGGGTGTTTTTACAACTCGAATTTATATGACCAAATTGAAAATATCTTCAATAAAAATGATTCTATCCAAATCTGGTAGTCTTGGACTTAAATCAGCAAGTGGCAACTTCGTTAATGTCACTACAAAAATCCTGATAAAAACAATAATGTCACTACTACATACTAAACAGGAAAGATATATAAATATATAATTGTGGTTGCTTTATCTGTTCACCTTTTTTATAAGTACTACATAAATATGTAATTAATGACATAAGCTTTAAAACTACACACAAGATCTTTGATCCTTGTAACAAAAGTCCAAACTAGTGAAGCCAACAGGGTAGTTGTAACGGACAAACCTGTGAACTTTGATTTTTCATACTGTTGCACCAACGACAAACATTTAGTGCACTTAACGTCATTGGCAACTGACGCGTGCTCCGGCCAGAACGGCCTCCTAATCCTATATAGCGAGTGGCGAACGTCAATTTCGATGAACTTGCAGCTTCATCTACACGAGCTTTGAAGTTTCATCGAATGGGAGCATCATGTGGGACTTTGATGAAATTTGTAGAGGAAATCAATTGCAGAAATTAATTGGATTGACGATGGAGATTGCTTGTGAGTTAGTTGCCGGTTATTTTATGCAGAAGCCGAGGGAGTGAGGTGTGTTACTGCAAATGCAATGTTCATTGTCCAACACCACCATTCCTAGCCCCAATTAGTTGGGCTGCTGCCACCACAAAAGAAGCAGAAGACGAGCATCAAAGAAAAGGGGAATTGGAAGTATGGAAATGCCTCGCCTTTCTTGGGTCGTTAGTGGTTGGATTGGCGCGCTCCAAAACTTGATGAACAGACA